>QYTT01090299.1:10495-34366 GCA_006980735.1 Dasypogon diadema
ATTCGTCTAGTGTGAATGTTCCACATGTTCTCATGTCAAACTCTGCGTAGAAGCTAATCTAACATTTGTTGAGGTGAATATTTTCAGTATGTGGTGAATTTTGTTGAGTTGAGATGTGTGAAGAAATAAGACGAAAAATAAGAGGAAAAATGTGAGTAGAATTATTTCTCATTTAAAAGAATTTATCCAGGAATATCTTTTTGGTAACCTGCTTCAGCGGAAAACGTAATTTCAAATTATTTAGCATGGAATTTGTGCCAATAGAAGGAAAAAATCTTTCTTCCATTTTTTCTAGAAAGAATCTAAAGAATTCCTTTGAAATTCTAGAATATGACCGAAACCTGTGTGAAGAAAACATTTCAAATGAATAATAAAATTTAAAATTCAAATGTTGCAACACACTCATAGTGTCTATTTTTAAGAAAAATTATTTTATTCCTTATTTTCCGACGTCTCAGTGATACCACTGTCTTGTATATCGACACTCTTTTTTTCTCTGTCGAACAGTTCCTATTTCATGTATTCCTACCGGACAATTTCTATCAGACACACGTGCGAAAGTATGCCATAATTCTTAAGTGGGAACGTAGCTTTAGAAATGTATCCTTAAAATTTTTTATACAAACGCAGCCATCATTTTTTCAATCAGTATTCTCTCTCCGTCACCTTCGCTTGGAGCTGTAACCTTTGGTATATTTCAATTTAGAGGGAATATCTTTCATTACAAAATTGTTGTATGGATCCCCTGGTGAAATGGATTAAAATTTGAATGTGCTGAAGGACACTCGTTTACCTAAACAATGGACTCAAAATTTATAATATTTGAACACCGCGAAACTAGAGTTTTTTAAATTAATAAATAGGGTCATAGCAACAAATGACGAAGCTCTTTTTTTCTTTGACAAATACTGGACTTACTCACTGGAATGAATTCCAGTCACTGATGGTACTTCTAAATTCCACAAGATGATAATTGCTTTGAAGTGAGAAAATATTCCTTTTTTTAGCAAGCAAACTTAGCTATTCATATTCGAACGTGAAACCCATGAACCTTGAACTACGTTTTCATTTGAATATTTAACAGTCCCGTCTTTTATTAAGTTGGTAAGATTACTTGAAATGAATTTCTAAATACGGGATTTTTCCAAAAGAAGAAACTCATCATTTTATTGCACTAGGTCACTATGATATCTTCAATATGCCAGGTTTGTAGAAGAAGAGGGTAGCAATAAACAATCCATTAAAAGACCACATTTTCGACATTTTCATTTCTTGTTCTACCTCAAGCACTTTCTGACTAGATCTTTTTCTCTTAATTCAGCAAAACCACCCTTTCATTCTCTGTAATTTTAGTCCTTTGCTAACATTTGTTTTTATCTAAATGAAGTGCACTTAAATCCATTGCAATATAACGAATTCACTTTGTAAAGCACTCGAAATGTCTTACACAAACTTCAGTTGTGGAAATTTTATTTAAGTGCGGATACCCGAATAACCGAAACATCCTTTCGCATTCATTGAATTCCTTAGTAAGGATCTTCTGAAGGACGAAAACTACTTTCGATATTATTTTTTCATTAAAATGTCTGATGGGACGGCTGGCAAGTCTACAGAAGTCATTACTTTCCAAAGGTGCTTCTTCTCAAGTAACCCTCAACCTGTGGTATAGTACACATAAATGGAAACCCACCAGAGGTGAGAGGAATATTTTGTTTTCGTTTTTCGTTTGGAGGAGCCTTTACATCAATATCACAGTTCTTGGATAGTGATTTCATGGTTAACAGCAGAATACTGCTTATCTTGACCAGAAAATAACCATGAAATATACGACCACTGCGGTGAAATGAATAGTTTAGGAAGTTTTCTTAATAAAATTTGCACGCTTTTACACGAGTAGTCTCCGCTTTCATCCGAAAGTTTTTAAAGGTCTTCTTTGATGATAATCTTAAGGTAAAAGGAAAGGCGCATTCTTTATACGGCAGAAAACTCAAAGCGCCTTTGGTACTTCTTTGCTCTACATCTTGTTTCTTACGCAATTATAGTAAAATCAATTTCAGTGAAAGCAGTATAGGGTTCTTGTATTTCTCCCATGATAAAATTTACAAATGCAATAATAATAGCTGTGTTTTTTTGCTACAAGATCCAGATCTGTAGGCAAAAAAACGATCGGGACTTTATTGGAATTAGTTTTATACGTTGGCAGTATCGATGATTATTGTCAATTTGACAGCTGCTAATTGTAAGACGTTAGTTTATTATGCTATAAATAATAAGTTGCAATATTTCAAACGCGTAAATTTTACTTGTTTTTTTATTCCACTCTTTAAGTTTTACAATAAGTATTACCAACATCTAAGACTAAAAAAATGCACCTATATGTGAGGGTAAGTACTAATTTCCAGATCTTTAAAGATCCAGATCCAAGATCTGTAGAAAGATCGGGATCTTGTGCTGTTGTTGCAATTACGTTTTTAAGTGAGATCCAGATCTTGAGATCGATTCGTAGTATACTCTACTCCATTGACTGTTCTAATATTTTCGAAACAAATTACACAGCTGACTTTGTTTGTTTGTGTAGACACGGCCAAAAGTGTTACCGACTCCAATACCGACATGTCTTTCAACAATTCCACCTTGCTTATGACAACTGAAGATTTTTGATTTATTTCTCGCAGGCGTAAAACTTTAGAATTCTTAGAATAATAAATCAAATGTGCCGGTTGTGTATTTTTCACAAATTTACTACTAATATCTCGTCGCAAATTAAAAGTCTGTATGGTCCATGCGTGAAGTCTTCTATAATCCCAAGCCATGAACTGTGATTTTGCACACACACAATAACAGGAATTTATGAACGTTTTAATATAGGAGGAAGTGGTCTGGTGACTCATGTTGGAGATATGTTCTTCAGACGTCGTACGTAATTAAAGAGATCAGCCCTTAGACTCTTCCGCTCTGCTTAGGAGTTTTAGCTGTATATACTAATGTTCCTATGTAAGATGAGAAAACGCCGAGCCTCCCATCAGCTGACGCTGTTAACGTCTCATGCATACGGTCCTTAGACCTTTCCGCTCACCACGCGTACTTGGCCCGAGCAATTTGACTGCCCTTAACCTACTAAAGATGTGACGGAAAAGCCTTGCCTTTGCTTCTACTTTTCAAAGTCGGACAGTTGGGAAAGGAGAGGCCCAGATCGGACGATTTGTTTGGCTAGGGCGCATCTTATATCTTCTCCGTTCTAATTTTTCGTACGAATCATATTGCAAGGAAAATTAAGTTACTGGCGGAGAAACGAAGTTAAATTCCTGGGTCGCACCGTACTTATTTCCTTTACGTTGCCCAATATTTCTTCTGATCAAGGAATTGCTTAACTGTAGGAGAAGGGGTCTCTAAAAACTCAGCAAACATATTTACCGCCCAACCAGGAATTTAACTTCGTGACAAGCTATACCTCCGAAAGATAATTACATGGCCATACGAACGGGCAGGAATGCCGGGAAAAGTGTGCTGATTTTGGAGAGATTGAAGAGGACCATATGTAGCTTCATGCCGTTAAAATCTCTGGATCTGAATGGGATACTCCTTACCTTATATTACAGTGGAACAGAGTAGATCGCGTTTTCGATAAAATGGAGGGGAACGAAGATGACCTTTCTACATATTCTAGAGGTGAGGTGAGATGAGTGCAATCAGGATGCAGAGCGATCATGCAGTTATTAGAGGAAGGTACACAAGGAATACTGTTCCTCTTCTGATGGAAAGTTACGACTTACTCCTTAATCCCGACATTGGAAGGTATGGCCATTGACGTCATTGGCCGTAGAATAATGTTGGAAGGACTGTTGAATTTATCCTGATATTTGCTGCGATAGTCTAGTGCCCTAATCAGTACCAGGTAAAAATTAGGCGACCACTGGAGGGTTATAAAGGATGCCGCGCAGAGAAATTGTGCGCCTTTTTCGCACTGCACCCACAGATGCTCTAGAAACCCTTTTGCTGGATCTGATTGTGAAAAAGTAGCAGTGGGGGTGATATTCAAGATGGAACGGAAGAATGCAAGTTATTCGTCTAGACTGAGCATGGGCATAGTAAAACCTTGCGGCTCAGGGAACTCTTTATGCCACAGGCCAAAACCAAGAGAACAACGTAACTGAAGGGTTTGACAAGACTTTAATTCGCGACAGATCACTACCAAAAGGTGCTGTAAAATAACGCGTAAGCAATTTCACAGAATCCTCCATTATGAAAATTAAGCAAGCTCCAATCGTGCCTTCAAAACGTATAATGTTGACAGAAAACAACAAAACGAACAAGAAAATCTCATTTAAGCGAACTGGGGAGGAGATGTCATTCCACATCCAACGAAATCCAATGAAATCAAATCACATATCCCACTAAATACCAATAGAAACCTTTTTCCAACTCCAAAGCTTGAAATTTTCTCGGATGAATCTCTTACGTCCTTACTTCCGTTTAATGCATAGTTGAGCATTTGCAATCATTTGTAGATTATTTTCACTTGCTCCCTCTCCACCCGATTATCTGCTCCACTGAGACTATCCACAAAAACAAAACAATGAAGAAAGAAAGGAATACTGGTTGGAATCCCCGTATATACGATCCACAATAGGAACAGAATATTCTTGAGAATACCCTTAAATCAATGGTTGTACTTCACATTCCTAGAAGATAGCACGCCTGAATCACTTAGCCGAAAAGAGGAATATTTGTATCTGAAAGGGGAAGGAAAGTGGTGGCGAAGGATTTCCAGAAAACAGAAACTGATAACTATGAGTAGCGGCTTTAAGGCGAAGCGGGATGGTGATCTTTTGAAGGCGGAAATCTGAACTAAAGTAATGGCTTCACAACACCCATGAGGATATTTAACTAAGTCAGGGGATATTTAGAGAAGAGAAAAATTTATTTCGAAGTGAAACAAACAGCTTTTGGGACTGCGGCTATGTTCTGTACTTTTATCTGCTTGGATTCCAGAAGGTGGGCGGAGCAGGAGACGGCTGTTCTATCGATTCCATTCGCTTTTTATTTTCCTACGAGGTTAAGATTTATTCTTTATCCTGTGGCAATAGATGTCTAACAACTTTTGAACAATTTAAGGATAATTGTTTCACCCATAAATTCAATTGCTGGCACTCCAGTGAACGTGCGAAATTTATCTTTGCAGAAATTCCACAATGAGAATTAATCTTGTTTTGGGAAGCTTTTTAATCTTCTTAATTATCAACGCGTGCTCGATGCGTTTGGCAAAAGAAATACTCACGTTGTTTAAATCGGTTGGCAGTAAATCATTATGTTACAAAAGGAAGGCTTTTGATTACGCTTTCTGGGTAGATTTCATTCTGTTCCCCTTACGATGTAAGAAGGCTTTTGTGTTCAATTCCAGAGTTATTAAATGTATATGCACCTCAATAATCACGCTCCGAACAATGTGACGTTATGGCCTAGTGATGGGGAATTACGTTGTATTCTCAAATCCACTATAACAATATTGAAAAAATTGCTTAAAATTATAAATTTAATGAAATTTTAAGTAATCATATTGACGAATCACATTTTCAGCCAACTGAAAACTGCTTTACTAAAGTAGTAGAGCCCATGATTCTTACACATTTAATGAATCTTTAGTATTTATCCTTCCTTCCTGCAGATTGGTTTTCTGAAGGAGGAGAATATTGAATGGCTCGAATTGCATGTATCTCTTGCTACCTTTTGAACTCCAATATTTTTTGTGATGAGACTAGATATAACGTAATTTCATTTCTATTTCTTTTGCCTTCACTTAATATACTTCCATTTATTGAAGGGTTAATCGTTTCAACGGAATACCTCCGGGTTCTATACTTAGCTTACTATTTTTTCTCTTTTATTAAGGGCTTCGTTGATGTACTTCTCTAAAAATATCGTGGATTCTGGTAATTGTAACTTCCAGAAAAATTACTATTGATTGCAATGAAAATGAAGTGAAGTAAGTAGTGGCCGCTCAAAAACCACAGAGCCGGCCTTATTTACACCAGGAAAATGGCCCCTTATGACACCACATAACATGAAATCTGAACTTAAATAATCCCGTAGAGCAAACAAGCAAGGGGCAGACTAAAACCAGCCCCAAGAGTTAAAAAATCTCGCCATTTCTCTTAATTTCCGGTCTAATAGTTCTCCCAATGAGCCGACGTTCGACTCCGTGATGAATGTCACATCTAAAACTTCTTCTCTATTATCCCTGAAGAAGGTGGGCGTATGACTTCTATTATATATATTTATTAGGTGTGTGAATTAATTTCTAGCTTTTAATAACATCTGGCAACACTTGCATTTGATACCACATCAGCTGTCAAAAATAGTAAGTTACATTCCAAATAAGCAAAGAATAAATAAAACTAACAAAGAAGCGACACACAAATAGTTAGGAAATATTACAGTTATATAATTGACCTGCCCCTTGCTTTAAATGTATTCAGCCGGTTGAATGATTATTTATTGTTCATGAGACCTGCTTCTTGATGCTGATGTGTTGGTGCGCCTCAGAAGCAAATGGACAAGACCACTACCAACTGTATATCTTACTATAGAGGTAGTGGTAGCATTATCTGTCCTTGTTACTTTAGTAGTCATTATTAAAGTGACGCATCTTTGTGATAATTATTTCATCTTTGCAAATAAGCGTCATATCGTTTGTTTAAGGAAATTTCTCCATCTGAAACCACCT
The DNA here is from genome assembly GCA_006980735.1 of Dasypogon diadema. Classification (NCBI taxonomy): domain Eukaryota; kingdom Metazoa; phylum Arthropoda; class Insecta; order Diptera; family Asilidae; genus Dasypogon; species Dasypogon diadema. The sequence continues at coordinate 17,220 of QYTT01090299.1, forward strand.
GCAAGAAATGGTTTCAACCTTTTAAAAGTATTGATTTTAATATGGAAGACTGAAAAAGTTTGAAGACACTGTTTTAAAACAAATATTTTTGAATTGTTGCTCGAAAGGCAAAAAAAAAAGTATTTTTGTATCGGAAAATGTATCTATTATAGTAACCTAAAGCGTAAACCTTCTTATATAAGGCGTGATGAATTAGGCCCATCAATATCAAAACGATATATTCATGTCAATAAGGTAATGTTATATATTTGGTGGGATTTGAAAGGTGTTGCGTATACCGTGAACTGCTGAAACCAAAACCTTCGAAACTACAAGCCATGAACTGACCTTGAGCACAAACATATGAACTGCTTTTTATCTTGAAGCATAGCAGTACATGGGTTGACGAAGTATATGAGCCCAATTTAGCCTATCTTAAAGCATTCATAAAAACGAGTTCAATGTTCTCGCTCTTCTTCTTGTGCATGGCTTGTAGTTTCGAAGGTTTTGCTGAAACCCATCTGGCGTTCACTACCGACTGATACTTTTGAAGCGAGGCCTTTCCGAGAAACCGCCGGAATGGGAAATTAGACATGACAAAATTATTCTTCAGCATGACAATGTAAGACCACATATTGCTGTACCTGTTAAAAACTATTTGGAAGGACAAAACTGGGAAGTTCTACCACACCCGCCGTATTCATCAGATATTTCCCCATGAGTTTACCACTTGTTTCGATCAATGAGCAAGGCGCTAAACGAAAAGCGGTTCAATAATTTTGAAGAAGTCGAAAATTGTATAGTGGCTGAATTGATGAGGAATTTTTCCCACGCGAAATTCGTATTTTGCCTAAAAGATAGCAAGAAGTTGTAGCTTCTGATGGCCAATACTTTGAATAAAGAAATACATATTTTTTCTAAATAAAAAAATACTTATCTTTCACTAAAAAAAGGGGGAATTTAATTCACACACCCAATAAATTAGACTTTTCTAATGAAATTAAGTTAGGACTCATCCTTTTCATTCATATTAGTACTTCTACATATATACGTCGAGTTTTAAAGCCAGGTTACTCTTATTTTGGGGCTGTGTTTACTAACTTATGGACACGTTGACAATGGCGAGAAGGGCAGTTTTTGTCATCATGTGCTATATATGAGGAAGATAGCAGAACCAGTTCTTCATCACTGCTGCTCCAGTTGACCACTATTAGATCCTATGAACTATAAAGAAGTATTGTTAGAAATAAAATAATTGCTACAAAAAAGAATAGTAGTGGAATTAGACCCACTAACCTTCTATTCTTTAATTTTTATCGCTGCCAAAGTGCAAATTTCAATCCCTGTGAAAATCCGTATATGAAAATTTTATACAAATTAACTAATGTTGCTATTAATTTTTGTACATAGTTAATAGATAAGGAAAATTATATTTTTTTGAATTAATTAATATATATTACATTTGTAAAGGGTTCAAAAATGAAAAAGATGCATGTGTAGTAAAGATGTAGTCACTCTGACTATTTCTAATAATAATAAGTATTTAGTATTCTAATAAAAATTGACAATTGACAATTTTCTTAGTCTTTTGTAAATATGCCAAAAAATAAATAGTTTTTAAAATCTGCTTAAAAAGCATAGAATATTGAGGATGAGAAATTAAAAGACCTCTTGTCGGTTTCAAATTCACGAGCCAGTATTCAGTTTTTTTCCATTCAATTTAATAACTTATTCGAATCATATATTAATTTAGTAAAATACTAAAATCACTACAATAGTTCAGCAAAACTATTAAAAATTCACCCGAATAAATTATATAAAGTAAAAAAAAAATTAAGAAATTCACTAGTCACACAAATCCAAAATATTTTCAGTTGATTCTCTATGGACAACATTTGATCCCACGTGGTGAGTTGGAAAAGGTGGAAATTGCACCTAGGATTACGATAGTATATGCGGTAATTCTGTACCAATTTCCTAGAAAAAAAAGTTAATTTTTTAATTGCTATCACCTGCCTATCTATCAAGATTCTATCAAGACAAGACAAACTTTGAGCCTTGCTTAAAGATTGAAGATAAATAAAACTAGTCATGAATTTCACGCTGTTCATATAGCCAAAAATCGTTATAGTTGACAGGAAATTGATATCCATAATTTTTTTTCTCGTTGTTTAAATTTAGGATTTTCATCGAATTACGAATTAAAAATTTGAATTCTGCTATAACATAATTGTTTCAGATTTCATCGATTTCGCCAAAGAGAGCAACTTTGATAATTAATTTATGCTGCCTCATCAGCAGATGCTCTCTTTCGCACTTATTGCCGCAAATACATAAATAAAAATTGCGTAAATTGCAAAACCACCGAAAACAATCGCAAATCTGGCAGCGCCATTGAATTCGTATCGAGAAAATTTACCCTGATTGAAAGTGTCAAGTGTCAGCTGTTCATAAAATTCGAAGTAGTGCGTGCGTGCGCGTGTGAAGTAATTTTTGGTGGAAATATAGTGAATTTCAGTGTTTTTATGTGAAAAAACAGGTAAGGGTACCTCATTTTATGCCTATTTAGTGTTTTTTGTGAAAAATATTTTGTATATTGTTGTAAATTTTATGAAATTTTGCAAACACCTGTCGTTACATGTCATCACATTTGGGAGCTGCCTTAAAGGTAGATTTTAGTTTTGCTGCATTAAAAGCTTATCAAATAATTACGCAGTTTTAAATATTTATTAAAAAGTTGTGTACTGACTGATTGTATTGATGGAGTTTCAATGTAGACTTAAAAAATTTCCACGTTGCGAAAATTCAAGTTATTTTACTGATTTCGTATCCCTATAAGAGCAAATATTAATGAACAATGCAATTTGTACTCACAGGCGGGAGGATTATTCAGGATTCCGCCAGTAAACAAATTTCATAGCACAAATTTAAAATCACGTTATGTTTTCTAAATTACCACAACCAATATCAGGGCACGCGACTTTCCTCTCTAGTGCAAGAGACTTAGAATCCTCTTTGAACGTCATAAAGTACGGGTATAAAAACAGTTGCATGGTTGCCTTTAATTTAAACCTGCTTTCTAAATGCCAATTAAATTGCAGCCTCTAATTACAGTTTATTACCATCGAAATTACATGAGGTTATCTGGGCTTACTTTGCATTCTCGACTCTAGACAAAATTGCTAGGAAACTTCTACTTTTGCAACCTAAAGAAATGTACAATGTATCAGCTGAAGGTGTACATGATACCAAACAAAATTTAATAGTGCGATTAAGGCACGCGTTGTTGTAATTATCATCACCTTCAGTTCGAAATTTCAGATAGAAATTCAAATATTATTACGGAAGTTTGACTATGCAGTGTGTTCAGGAAGAACGATTATTATACCTCAATTTTTAGCCATACAAAATGGATACAATTATATTCCCCTTTCTTTTCTATGATTAAATTTCACAGTTACTCTTACAATAGTTCAATCTCAGTTGAAATATAGATAATAGGGGTATTTCGCAAGGACCTACAATTTGTGGAGCAAATGTAATAAAAGTCATCTCCTGATATTTTCGCATATTATGCTTTATTTTGAAAATAAAGAAATACTGAAGTATAGATTAATAGTTATTTTTAGTCGTTTTTACTGATATGATATTAATAAGGCTAAAATTCCCATCCATACTAATATTATAAATGTGAAAATAACCCTGTCTGTCTGTTTGTTATACTTTTGCGCCTAAACCGCTGAACCGATTTTGATGAAATTTTTGTACAGAGATAGATTAGACCTTGGAGAAGGACATAGGCTACCTTTTGTCGCGAAAAAAGGATTGAAGGGGTTGAAATAGGGGATGAAAGTTTGTATGGGAGTCCGTCATTATTAAAGATAAAACCATGCACTTTGTATTTAGGCGCGTGATAAGAAATATATAAACTTTTTGTTCAAGCGTTTTTGAAATTTCGACCTACATGGGGGTGAAATAGGGGATGAAAGTTCGTATGGAAGTCCAAACAAATCTATCTATGCTTACTATATTTATCGGAGAGATGTACATGATAAGGAAATGCGCCCGAGACATGTGTGGAATCCTCGGCCGACATCTTTTGGCGTTGGAGGCCACTCTTTGAAATAATTTCTTTTCATAACTTCAGCAACAAAATCGTAACTTGTTATGTTGTCCCCGAAATCATTAACATTTTCTTCATGATTTTCTAACTACCTATTGTGAGCTCGGGGTTAGTTCCACTTTGGTAACTCATTTATTTAACCTACAAATAAGCAGTTAGCAATTACTACATAACTGCATTATCGAAGTTATCCCCACCATCGAATTTGCACTAGTTTACGATACTGAAATAATTTTCAGAGAATTTCAGACTTTTTACACAAATTAAGTCTCTTGCAAAGTAGAGCGCATTTGCATTATTAGCCAGGCTTTTAATCAATATTTCTAGGATTAACCATTTACTGTCTCATCTTCTAGCTGTGTTTTTCATAATATCTCTGGAAAGAAATAAAGAAAATATGCTTTAAAACTAAAATATGAAATGAACTTGTTTAGATAGTTTTGACACATTTCAGGGAAATGATTAACAAGGTAAAAGAAATTCAGAAGTTCTTAAAAAATAAAAAGCGGAAACGCCTCCACGGCCCTTGCCTACCATATTTCGACTTAGAGAATTTTATATTGAATACAGGAAGACATCTCGAATCGATAAGCGCTCCTTACATTATGCTATGCGCATCAGACGAATATCACAATTTCACCTCAAAACATCACGTATATGGGGAGAGGTGTCATGGCTCCAGGGAAAAGTTCCCCAAAGAAGTCATTCGTTTTATGCCAATCCAAGACACTCGCTCGTTATAAGGACTATTAAGGAGAATGTTACGTTTTAGATGTACAACACTGTTGCAGGATTTGTACATATTCTGTACCTTTTTTGCTATTCCGCACTCAGTTGAATATCACTTAACAATGACAGCCCTTCTCTGTAGATGGGGAGAGAGATATGTAAGTATCAAAAAGACAACTATGACGGGGGGAGATTCTCCTTCAGCATGTAATGGAAAGGTGCGTTTCCGTCAAAAAGTGGTTTGAGGTGGCCTTTGTTCTTCCTTATTCTTCCCTAGGCACGTAGAATTTTTCATTCCATTGAATCCCGAGTGCGTTGTGCTACTTACATCGTTTCATGCAAACGAGTCCCAAAGGATTCTATAGAAACCGAAAAACCCATGTGTCTGTCAGAAAGTGCCACAAATACTGGTACTGCGAAGCTACACATACTTCACTATACTCTGAGATACCTTTTCTATTCAATCGTTGCACACCTAAGAGGTTTTACGAATCTTTTGTTAAGCGAATCCTTTTGGAAGATACCTTTTATAGACACGCGAATAGCTGTAGGGTGAGTTGATTATAGTGTTCAAAATTGAGAACCCCTTTAAGGTATAGCGATGAATAATATGTAAAGAATTCTTGTTTTATGGCACTTTATTATTGCCAGAAGATTAACAGTCTACGGTGCCTGATAATAATAGCTAAAAAATTTTTCTTTCATTATTTATGGTCCATTATTATGGTTCTGAAGGAGGGGAGGAGCGGGGATAAATATTTAGAAATCTTTCTGTATTGAAAATGTAATACCAAAATCCAAACCCTATTCCAAAATGCAGCTTCAAATTTTCGTACATAAAACCTAGGCTAGAAATTGAAGTTATAAAGAAATTATCACCGCTTTTCGTTGAAAATTATGACCCTGGATATATGAAATGAACCTGCTATCCCACTCTAGCGCAATATCTATACATATATTTTGAATTGCTTCCGTGAATTTTGGATTCTGATGAGAAATTAAACAATATATGCCAGCAATAGCGTGAAAACTTTTGTCTCTGGCCTTATGAGCTCGGTATATCCTAGACTTCTGCACCTTCCTTTTGTGGTCTCTAAGGCTAAAATTATATCCGAAAGTTCTACTTAACTAGAAACTACCATGAGACCCAACAATAGCCTCCAAGCTGTTAGAAGCATGGCGACCACAAAGTAATTCATCTTGGATACATGCATAATTATGTTTGGTTGGCAGTCATTCGGCTTCGGCTTTGCAACAGTCATCCGAGTTTAGGTGAAGTCCTTGCCCCGGGAATTTCAAAGCAAACTTCAAATAATTTCACACATGCCTGGAATTGTTTGTTCTCGTATTACGGCTTCTTCTCGGCATCCTTTGTGGGTATTATTCTGATGGTACTGTAGGTCTGGGCCTATTTTTAGCGCTTAAATCTGGGTAGTATTTCGTTCTTGTTGAAAGCCTGCCCCGACGTCACTAAGTGTGGTAGACAGTGTTTCTGATGTAACACGGAACATGAATAGAAATTGTTCTTGTAAGATGAATTTGCTTTGGTAAATTGCTCCAGCGAAAATACTACTCGTTTGCTGTTTACACGTTCACACTTCTGTAGTGAGCAACAATTAAAGTTAACGTTGAAACTCTTGAGGGGTGTAAAGAGTTTCTGTTCTCTTCCCCTGTAATTTATAGTTGCCTACTTTTTGGTATTCATAACTCTGCAAAAGTTTAAAGTTATTGTTCTTGGAACTCAAGATGCAGTCCAACGTAGTTTAGTATTTAAATAATATCCTCATCCAAAAGATTTGAAACATACAACTTTTGAAAACTTAGGACTCTTATCTATAAATTTGTATGCTAACAATTTCAAGCATACTTTTGGGCTACTGAAGAATACTCAGAGACGAGGTTTAGTTTGTTTTAAAGGATCTAAAATATTTTTACGGTGAAGCTAAAGCTCAGGGGATACCCTATGATATTATATCACAATCTTGGAAGGAAGGAAAATGGGAGGGGGTAGAAAGGAATTAGGATGCCGAGTTAAGGTGTCGGTGCATATTCTGCTTGAATAGCTGCGACCTGATCTTGTCTCAAGGACGAAAGGGTGAAGATGGCTCGAGGCGCGGGTGTCACCCATAGGGATTAATCTGCAAGGAATCAGACCAAAAAATTTCGTTGGAGCAATGTCCATTAAAATAGAGATAAAAGAGCGTCAGATATATATATAGACATAGCATCTGTGCTTCACGGAATCGATTCTTTGCGTTTTGAATGCAGAAGATTCAACGCAATTCGCCCCGCTCCAGGCGAAAATTGTATTGATCCAATCATGTGTGCTCGATTGTCATCTGCAAAACTGTAAATTGAATTGAAGATAAGAGATAAAAGTTAATTAATAAAGAGGAAAAGGAGAGTTGGAACAATAAAGAGCTCTGGGGCATCCCAGCATTGATATTGAACGCGTTAGAGATGACACCGTCTTAAGTAAAATATGAGCATGTTCGGAAAGTAAACTTACAATTCAAGAAAGAAGACAAGGGTTAAAGTCAAAACCAAATCTTGGCATTTTGGCTAAAAGGCTAGAAAGCCAGACTCTGTCAAAGGCCCTCGAAATGTCCAACTCAACCACCCCTGATTCGCAAAAGTTATGGAGACTGTGATGCCAAGGCATGCAAATACCCTTCTTCAAATGGGAAATTGGCTTTGCTAATGAGGTTCAGTACAAGTTTACAGAATCAAACTCGAAAGAAGACCTTTCCTATTTTCTAACATTGCCTGACATGTTACGATTCATGCAAAGATACTTGAGAAAATACTTAAGTTATCCAATCTTAAATTTGAACTTTAGAAAACATTTTCATCAAAAATTTGGTGCGTTATCCTTAATCCTGTAAAATGTTTACACCAAGAACATATTTTTTTTTCCTTTATAAGATAACACGTTAGCAGGCTTTTGGAACGAAAACAAGAATTAGCAAAATATCAGTTTCCATTCAAAAGTTATTAATATTTATATGCTAGGTGAAAAGTATTTTCAATTTTTAGCAATTTTGAGCATTTTTTGGAAATTTTCATAACGAGTGTTCTACATGGTTTCCTTCTCACAGGTTGTACAACATTTCTTTCCAGAAAATCTCCAAACCGAGGATTATTTCTCACTTCGGCGCAATGTTCACACATATCTTCCCATGAATCCTCTGCAGACCCTGAAATTGAAAGTTTGATGAGGTGCAAACAAGCAGCGAAACATGGTTTCTTCACTTTTCTTTTCAGATATGGCTTTTAACCGGCTGTGTTTGAACTTTTTTTTTTTAAATCTTTGGCGAAAATTGGTAGAAGTCGACGATTTTTTAAACACCTTTCTCCTTTTTGCAAGGTCCTTGGTGCCTTTCCTTGTTTTTCTATAATAAAGGCGTTTTAACACGTTCACGCCGGCGCTTTATTAGTAAGAGAGCTTTCTCATGTTGTATGTAGTTTTTCGTGTAACTTTCTCTTAAAGTTCTCGTGTGCACCACCGGTGGTACACGCCGGCGTTAACGTGTTAAAAAGAAGCGACGTAGCCAAAAGGTAGAGGATATATGTACTGATAAAACTGGCAATAATAACAGGACGAGGTATCTGAGGGAAATGCTTAAATTCTCAGCTCTCATTTTATTTTATGAACTTGACTTTATCAGTTGGAAACCTTCACCAATATTCTAGATTAGCCAAGCGTCCACTTCAAACACATTTCAAACAGCCACGTTTGCTACAAGACCCAAGTCAGTACGCCTGGCTTACCATCTATGTGAGAAAATATAAATCATTGAAGTTCCTTATACTGTAGTACAGATGGCAGCGTTGAAAGTTGGGAGAATATTTATGTATACGAAAATATTTCAGTGTGATAGAATGGACTATGCACTGAAGCAATATTTATGGCAGTATGTCATTATATCAGCAAACCCAATTAAATTGGGACAAAAAGTACTAAAATAGTGAAACGAGATGCGAAAAATTCGTCTTTCGAAAACAAAGATAATTAAATTAATGAGGAATGTTCGTAGGAAGTACATTTTGAAATCTATTTTATAAGCGCGCAATGGCTTTATTTTTAATCATATTATTTTCTATTTTTTGCAGCATTTTAGATAAAACTATATTGAAACTTCTAAATTATCTCGATCCAGCCATCCCACATAAGATGATACTATTGCAGCTATCAATTAAATACAACTCTTGTAGAGTCTCATATTTAATTTTTTAACGACTCCAAATGATGTTGTGAGAGTGAGAGCTGAAGGAAATAACAGGATTTTTCCACTATCTAAAGAAGCCTTTTTTCCACTTGAGCATTTTCTTAAATTGTTCTGAGCTATAAAAAGTACTTTGGGATAGTTTGTAACAGATTATTACACTTCCTATTGCTTCAGTAAAGCTCCTTAGAAGCATTGCTTTTATGCATTTTCATTTTCGTACTTAATGGATTTTTTCCCCCACTAAATTAAAAGCTTCAGACATTTTTTTTACAGCTTCGGAAAATTTCTTGTGGTCCTCTAGAGGAAATTTGCATAATGGCAGCAAAGTAGATCTGTACACTTGTAAAGCATTTATTATGTTAAAAACAGATAATATGAGTAAAGTGGTCGTTCATATACGTCCACCTGGATAGATATAATTGTAATTGCGTAATAATGTATGTATGTTATTTTTAAACAAGTTCGTTTCGAATAATGGTGTGCACTCAGTTTTGTGAGTAGAGCGTATAAATGAACGATAATCGGTAAAGTCCGAAGAGAATCAATCAATACTTTTTCATTATGGTTATCAGCTTATGCAATAAAGTTGATGAAGTATTAAAAATTGAGGACTCTTTTATATAACACGATAATTTTATGTCATTTACTATTACGGAATTTATATCAGTGAATAATAAAGTATCATCATATATGTATTACTCTCGAAAATAACCGGAGACGTTTAGATATACTTACGCAATATTTTTATATTCTGAAAGAAGACTTTCACACATCATTAGATGACGAGAATGTCTTAAACGTCTCAGAATGACAGAATCATAGAGTAGACTAGTGCCTTGGGACGGTCGATATTTTCATAAATATCATAATAATCAATACTTCACTATCGCGAACTTGTTTATTAATTGTAAAGCATGTGGCTTAGTTTCATACCATGCAGAAAATTTTTATGATTTTCTAAGATATAAGACAAAAACCAAGAATATATAATAATTTGGCAATGATACCATTCAAACTTAACAACAATATGTAAGATTTTCAGTAAAGGAGTCTTATCCTAGCAGTTTGGTAGTTTCAAGTCATCTAGCCGTCGATAGATTCCATTACAAAATACATAAATTATTTTAAATCGGTAAATAGATATTATATAAAATGGCCGAATTGATATTGAAGACGAACTTTATACAAAACGAATCATAACCTTCAAATTGACAATACAGTCAAGGCATACTCTGCCGTACAGCGTCTACCATGCAAAATTCAAAAAGGTTTGCGTTCAATGACTGGTAATCCTGCACCGCCCTTTTCAAGCCCGGCTCATAACCCTGTTGTATTACGTCAGTTGCTTGAGGGTATTCAGTTAGTCCCACACGAGTTTCGGCCCACAAGTGTATGAAGCGAATGCCTTTAGCGATGCCTGACTGTCTTTTTGCGCCACGTACACCTTTAACGAGATAAACGCGTGGTATGGATCTCTGATTGGAAGATGGTTAGAGCAGTACAAACAGATTCAGAGATTCTGTGATTTCGACCATTATTCCTTATCCCCGTTGTCCTGTCTTTCGACCATAATTCGTTATCCCCTCCAAACAAAGAATCCTGTGTCTAGGGTCATGTCACCAGAGTCGATTATTTATGATCACCTTAAATGACAAGACAAAGTTTTACCTTACTGGCATAACATCCATCTATCTCCTTTGCACTCTGATAGCACCTGGTGCAGCCTCCCTCTTTATATGAAGATGTAATCGTAAGAAGTCCATTAATACCTTTAAAGTTACTACAGGACTGGTGTGCGTGGCGCCTATAATTCCATAAGTTTGCTTTGTTTAATACATTTTTAAGTTAGTGCTCCAGGCAAGTCTCCTATCAAGCTTATGACCAAAATTTTTGACTTCTTCTGAAATTCCTATAGTTGTTCCTCTTAAAGTTAGGACCATAGGCCCAATTTTGTGCAGTATTTAAATCTTTTTGCATATGATCAGAAATTTCGTTATCATTCTTTCCCCTAACAAATGTAACCACACCATCTACATAACTCCAGTTTACAAATCGGGCTTCGAACAATTTCTGAAGGAGCTCATTCAAAACCAACTACCAGACCGGGGAGGAGAGAGACCTCTCTTTGGGAATAAATTTTGGTAACGATCAGCAAAAGTTGTGGTGACTATTTTAACACGCAGGTGGGCTGTTATTCTTCCGCTGGATAGAATGTTCCTTGTTCATGATACCCTTGGGACCTCTATGCTCCCCTTGACGATCGTTTTTTTTCATGGTACAGAAGGAGGTATTGCCAGTAGTCCCCTCAATATCTATAAAGACGTAGAGGATGGATTAATATGGCACCATTGCTCTTTCTAGTTTTACTACCAAATGTTATGTAGCTGTTGTGGTGGATTTTTCAGGCATTCTGGCTCTAGAGTTTTGTACGCTTTGAACGAGCCAGAAGCCCATTTTAGTTTTTTTTTCTTGTCTGATTACAGCAGAGCAGTCTTTGGGAAGCATCTTTGGAAGTTTGACCGTAGTCGATAGATTTTCTGCCTCCTCACAGTGCCTTCTTCAGGTCTTTCTTTTAGACCTCCTTAATTCTTTGTTGTATTCGGTTAGCAATTGTTCGCTTTCGGCCTCTTTCCTTTCAAAATTATTTTCTTAGTTGATTATAAAGCCTTCTAGCCTTAGCTTTTATCTTTTCCCTGTTACACCAAGCTATATCTCTGCATTTTATAGAGTAGCTTAATTTAATGAAACCAGCACCCAAATAGAGGGACAATATGGAAAGGAAGTGAGATTCGTTTTTGGCGGCATATTGTAATAAACTTATCTGCCAAATAAATTAGGATAGTGATCGATGCTCTCTGTGGTGTCATTCAACTTAATGCAGGTTAAATAACAGGATTGGTCCATATTTCTATAATAATGTTCTGAATTTTAGCCATCAACCGAATTGTCACATTTTAGTCTGTTAAATTTCAATAAATTTATCAATATAAATTGAAAGATGCTTTTGCAAAATATTTAAACACTGCTAGCAAATAATCGAAATCATTTTCTTTTATTATTTTATGCCATTACGAAATTTTCTGTACTCCACCAAACCGGAATTACACTGCCCCCTCACCTTCAAATTGCTTTACATTATTTCTCAATTTTCGTAGATTACAAATTCATAAATTCCTGTAAACATATCCTCAATGGTAGCACTCACCTCTCTCTCAGAGTGGAACACTACTTTAAACTTGCAACATATGCTTCCAGCTTCCCTACTCCAAAGTCGGGCATCCGGCACCCTCTACCATCGTATCGATCCGCATGTAAGCTATAAAATGAAAAATTAATGACACCCCAAGCCAATTTCAATAAAACTGGCATAACACAAATTTCTTGAGAATTGAACTGGGTATTGGAAGTCAAAGCCATGAAGTAGAAATACTTTTACTGCGGCATCCGCAGCATATAGGATTATGAGGGTGGCAACCACGTTCCGCCAAAGCTTCAAACGAAAACTGGGTTAAAAGAGTGAAATGATAGCAGCAATAGTCCAATAAACTTCAGATATTTCTTATCGCAAGCAAAACGATAGGAAATTTCAAGTATTGGAGGGCTTAGAGAAATATTGATGTGGTGGGACGGCCTTCAGAGTTTAAAGCGTTCATAAAAATCTTTCGACAAATCGAAGTAGGACGTGTGGAATTTGATAGGAGTAATTGGCATAAATACTTAAGTGGGTAGATACATTTAAAGAAATCATCTTTGATAGCAGCACTTTCGTAATGAATGTATATTGTGAGGAATTTGGGAAATATGGTACTACACAATATAACAAAGCAACGCCCTCTCAACTTACTTAGTATGCCCACAATTGGAGCACGGCTCCTTAGAAAATTCACCCGAAGGCAATATCTGGCCATTTATTCACATTAGGAGTATTCAAAATAGATTTTATTTTTGAAACGTTCGCCCGGAGTAGAACGCATTTGGTGGACCTAAGCAGAGGACCTAGCAACAACATTTATTAAAGTAGAAGGTAAGTCTATATTGGTAATATAGCAGTATATGTTTTACGTAAATTTATTAAACTGTCACCTGAAAAATTTATTCCATTCTAGAAAAATCTCTGCATCATTTTGTGGTATTCATGGTTTGCACAACTCTTGTGAATTGTGCCCTATTTATATATTTTTTGCCTGAAAAATTCTCACCAAATACGAACCCATTCGTGCTTTGGTACATGTTTTGTCCGGAAGTCACTGTACTGTTGGCTCGCATTGCCGGAAATATATATTTTTTTCCTGTAGTGAAGGAGATATTTTTAAATTAAATAACCAAATAGGAATGGGAGAAATATGACTGCAGTATGGTTAAAATGTAACAAAAAGTGAAATTGTCCTTGGTTTCTGAAAAATGAAGTAAGAGGAAAACATTTTGGCGGTTTTTTTTTCTTTAAACAAGAAAAACAAAGAAAAATATCCGGCCAAGGGAGAACAGAACAAGCTGAAACTTATAAAAATTAACAGCAACATTTCCAGAAATGAAACGAGAAAGCAAACATAACCAATGAAATCATAAAAGGGGATAATAAAAGACGACAACGGATAAAATCGTAAACCATAACAATTTTTTCTAAATGCAACAAACGTTACAAAGCTGCAAGAAATTGTGGTGTGACAAAAGTGGAGATGGGAGTGTTAGGGTAGTAAAATCAGATTCTTACCGGGGTTCAAGAAGACAAATTCAGAAATACAGGGGAGTTTAAATGCTTGGCTTTGTGTTAAAAGAAAGATAATTCGCAAATTATTGAAATTCTATCCCACCACCAGGCTTACTTAGCTTTCAATCTCATTGCTTTGAAATAGAATTCTGGATCAATATTCTATCTTTGCCCTAATTATACCCTAGATGTAGGTATTATAGCTTTGATCAAACGTTTGTAACGTATCGAAACATTCATGATACATAGAAATAAACTACATTTCCATTAATGGGAGAAGAAATCGTTTAATAGATGTTCATCTGTCTGTCTGTCTGTCTGTCCGCGAGATATCTCAAGAACGCCTTAGGCTAGAGACTTGACATTCGGTGCACAGATGCTTTGTTCAAAATGAAAGATCAAATTCGTAAATGTGCTAATTTTGACAACTGCTTCATAGGGTTGCCATATGAAACCCAAAGCTATGCCAAATAACAAATCAATATTTTCCTTCTGAAACCAGAACGCTTCGAAGTAGATGGATAAAATTTGGCACGCAAGTACTTTAGCAAAATCTAAATATCCTGGCAGAAAATTAACCAAATCGGCCAACTCCTACAGAGGGCTGCCATATGAAAATTTTACTTTGTAAAACCGGAAATGTAAATTTTTTTCAAATGTTTTTGCGATTGACATGAAAATATGCATATATAGGTTTTCTAGGTCGCTAATTGCGAATCCAGAGTCGGATTTCTTAAATTCAAAATCGCGGATCCAATATGATGGATACGATTTTCTAATATGGCGGTCGTAAATGTTAACTAAGTCCATATGGGTTTTTGGAGGTCACTGATTTCGAATCTGGGGAGAAATTTTGGAGATTCAAAATGGCGGCTCCAATATGGCGGACAGGGTTTGCTACAGGTCAACGGAATATTCACGAAATGGATTTGCATTCGGATACTTTCAGCGGACAAGTTTAGTCCCTTTTTCTACAGTTCTACTTGATCTTGTCGCAAATCTCACATTGGATGAAAACACCCAAACCACCTTTCTTCTGTGTTTGCCTCGTTCAGGCAACAGGGACGTGTCTCTTGATAACGATTGACCCACTTTTACAAAAGTCTTTGATTCTTTTATGTACTATTTTGCAATAGGTTGTAACAGTGGGTGTCTGTTCCATAAGAGTATGAACCAATATCGTACAGGACAACTGTAAGTATGGGAGCATTTTGTAAAATATAAGAAATTAAATCCTTAGAAAGGTTAAGAAGTGAATTAGATTCAAGTGATTAATAGTCTGCCGTCAGTCAAGTTGCATATTCCGTAGGGTAATCAACTCATCGAAGATACAACACAAACACATTCACAGCATATACACACTCACCTCATACTTAACCTTTTCCCACATTCACACACTTCTACACACAAATCTACCTACTACTAGTGCATAGACGCCTTCATACGTGGAATCCTTCCATACACACACACACACTTTGAACATCTATTCGCACGCACACTCAATATCTATTCACTTCGTTACCCAGTATCTATCCTCGCACGTATTCACTATCTCAGCCATGGAAATACATTGAATCTTCCACAAATAAATCCTAAACGCTTTGTGTGTTTTTTAAAATTAAAATGTACGACATTTTAATTTAAAAAAACAAAACAAGAAACAAATAGATCTATGGTCCTGGAGTTGTTCCATGATGTTAGCAGCATTGGCCAGCAGAAATCTTTAAAAATTTGGAGAGTTTTCAAATTTGCCGGCAGACATGGTGGCAAAGATGGCAGTTGTAAGTTGCGAAGTGAGAGAGGTTGATCCGGAAGAAAGAGAAAAGAGGCGAGAGGAAAAGCGCGCGAAAGCCAGAGGACTTCACGTGCTGGTTGGCCCGAATAAGAAAAGTGTGTGGAATAGTGAACGCTAAGTTGGAATAAAGGAAAAGGAGGAGAAAGTGGAAACCTCAGGAAAAAGTAAGGACCCAAGAATTAAGGAGAAGAAGAATAGGATGCAACTAAGGAATATGGGAATTTAAGGTAAAGGATTATTAGAACATAGGAAAATTAAGTAGGGATAGATTAGGTAAATTGGTGTAGGGGATAGAATAGAGATAGGACTTAGCTAGAACCAAACATTGTAAAAGAAAGTGTAAAATAAACTTGAATTAGCATAATTTCGGGGTTTCCTAAATTCTAATCCCTAGCATCTTATAGGTGCGTGTGTTTTTAGGGTCCTTGTGGATAGATACAAAGAAACACGGCCATAAGGTGACTAACGTACATGGACTTCATTTTTGATAAAACCATTTTACACCACAATTACGCGCTCACTGGACTTTATGTTTCTCAGATATCTCCGCTACTTGTTACCTCAACCTTTTTCATGCTATATTCCTTTTTATAAAAGTTCTACCGGTAATCCTTTTCTCAGGCAGACTCTACATACCTTTTGACACATGTTTCGTCAGTAATCACTGCCCGGTTTTCAGGATCAATAGGAGCCCAAATCTATTCGTACAGAAAAATCTATAGCACTCTTTTAGGGTGTCCTCTCTAGGAAGATTTTACAATGTGTTCATCTTGGTTTATCTTTCCAGGATTCTTTGTCCCTGTATATCAGCCACATATTTATTACGTTTAACGAGCTGTTTCCAATGTCGATTGCAAGATTTTAAGCGCTTCCGAGATCCCAGTTTCTAGTTTTCCATTAGTTTTGGTGCCCTGGTGGCCTGAAAGTGACGCTGTTTCTTCTATCAAACCGAATCAATATATTGATGATCTCTCATATTAATTTCAATGAGAGCTTTTGTGCACATATAATAATTACAATGCCATTTCGTTACCAACTTACCGCATTATGATATTTGTATTAAATTTAGTTCCCAATTGTCTGCTTACGTTTTTTTTTCATCGTCCATCAATACACCGCACTACCTACAGTCCGGTAGATTTGAGTTTCCGCTCATTCTTGTCTTCCCATTATTATGCAATCCTTCCCCCCTTCCTAGAGTCCCCGTCTCACCCTCAAAATGCTCAATCCATAAGTGTGGAGTTTATTTAAATTGTATCCAAACAAAAATATACTAAAATGTATAAAGAAAAAACTAGAGTCGACTTTAAATTTTCACTGTCCTAAAATGCATAAAATAATTTTAGTACAATATCTTACAATCTTATTCATAAATATATTTTTCTTTTACAGAAATATTTGAAGTCGGCGCGAAAACCCGTATATTACAGAATGAAGGAAAACATCAAAGTATTTTTTCAATTTAAAAAACTTACATTGGTCGGGAAATTTTGGTATGTTTTGAATCTTTTTTGTATTATATGCGGCTTATTCTTATTATCATATTAATGAAGTTATTTTTTATTTTTACACATTTTTGCGCAA
>QYTT01090303.1:12012-33435 GCA_006980735.1 Dasypogon diadema
TTCTGAAACACTATTAGCACTATTAGTAATATTGAATTTTAGCACTTAAGCGAATATACTGATAATATTTCATAATGCATTCATATCTAATATATGTAGTTAGTCTAATGAAGCTGTAATAGTAAAAGTGAATTATTAGCTTAAAAAAATGTTCATGTAATGCAAAGTTGTTGAATGAATTTAAAATTTTGAAATTTAAATTATCCAATTGTTAGTTATAAAAACACAAATTGAATTGTTAGTTATAAAAACACACAGCTGTCAGATTAAGTTAAAAGGGGGAGATGTAGAGATAACACTGCCTAGTCTTTGATGGGATCATCACACTGTCAGCACAGTTATCAATATCATACAGTTAAGTCCGTCACTGATCTAGTTGAAACCAAAATTGAACAACCAACTTGAACCTACTTTTGAAGGAATTTTTATAATTTTTTCCATCTGAGTGATTTTCACAGTGCAGAAATTATATTTATATTCTCTTAATATAAACATAAACATATGAATATGTATATATGAGTACATAAACAAAATATTTATTATTTTATATAAGAATACATAAAACAATATTCAATCAGTTATTTCCACATTTACGGAAAGATGGCCTACGGTTCGTAAGACTTTTCCGTAACTCTGTGGATAGTGTGGTAGCTCAAACTCGCACAAATTCTGTCTCAAGTATTTTATTCAAAAATGCATAAGTATTACTCAAGCGGTTATTTGACTTTGAAGTGACCCCTATAGATCATTTTCGTCCTTAAGTAAATCAAATACTCGAAAGTAAAATTTTACACACGTTTCAGGTGTCAAAATGTTGTGTTATTTAAAAAAAATAAAGTTCCTGACCTTTAAATTTAACATTGGGTCAAACTAAAGGTCATAAGTGCTCTCTTTTGTGCCCTCCAGCTAAAACAAACAGTCTTAAACAACTTTTCCTAAAAACTTCAATCGATTGGTTCATTTTCTGCCACGACATTTTTATTTTACCAGAGTAGTTGTGTGCTAAATTTTATTGATCTACTTTCAAACGTTTTCGTTGTAGAATTAAAAAGAGATTTTTTATTTGATATAACTGGAGGTTTCATATGGCAACCTTATGAAGAAGTCGTCCAAATTGTCCCATTTGATATTTCAATTTTAATAATGGTATCTGTGTATCAAATCTCTACCTTGAGGCTTTCCCGAGATAACACGTGGACCAGACAGACGGGCAGACAGAAAGGCATCAATCAAACGATTTGTTTTTTCGCCCATTAATAGTAACATAGTTTATTTTTGTGTACATCACGAATATTTGTATTATAAACGTTTGCTTAAAGCAGCATAATACCTTACACTTAGGGTATAAAAAGCTCTCCAGCTACAGCTTTTCCATTACTTTATATATAATTGATATGAGGCTTATTTACACTGATATAGTTGCCCTTTTTGAAAATGTTTTGGATATTTAATTAAGATTGTCCTTCCGGATAGAGAATATCGTCGATGACCCCCTACAAAGGACCAGCCTTATTAATAAATATAATAATAAAATTAGTTAAATATATATTCTTTAATTTCATGTCAAAACTGTTGGAATGATTTACTATGTACATAATAAAACAGCATGAATAGGTTTGCAATGTTGCGTGCCACCAGCTGGGCACAATAGGCATATCCTCTATAGTATCCTAAACCTAATAGAGGTTGTTGGTAACAAAAGCTAAGGCGGACTACGAAGCAATTATTAATTTGCTGGTAATTTCGTTGAATTATTGCGTAAGCAGCAGGTGTTGCCCTAATAATCTCTCAAATATGAAAATATTTGTGTGCTGAAAATTAGTTCCATTGATCAAGGGGATAGGAAATTATGTGTATAATTATTACTGAGGTGGGGATATCTCTTTATCATGGAATTTCTAATTTCTTTCAAATAGCATTTATCCGATTAGTTTCATGCTCCCCCTATCAAACTTGTCACGAACTTCTCAGTTCAATCCCATGCCTTGGACTTTTTAGTGCCTCCGTTTTTCTTTTTTTCTGTTTAATACAATTAATGTTAAAATAAGTTTGTGTAGTTTCAAGAAAGTTCCTAGACCAAGTTGTCTACTTCACATTGAGCTTTTTGTTGTTGTAGTAGACGTAAACAGGATACAAGAAGTTCCTCTGGCTTATTTCAAATCCTGGTTTTTCTAGTAAAGTGAAATTATTCGCCATTTATCCATTACGTTAACTTTAATAATTAAACAAACTTTCTTAAGCAAATGGGATCGTTAGTTGAAAGTTTCCTTTACATCGCAGAAGTGCCATAGAAGACTTTATCTTAAGAAATGTTCTTGCAGTCGTGATGTTGCAGAGTTCATAAAAAATTATCTTAACCTAAGTTTATCTTGCGAAATTAAGTTACAGATTTATTCATGTCTCTTCTCGTATGGAATATATTCAGTGTACCTCTTAATTTGCATAATGTAAATAAAATGGGAAATAAATTCTCATGAAGTAGTTTCTCAGAAGGGATGTAGGGATGTAGCAGTTTGTGCTTGTATTTTATATAGTCAGTTCCCAAGAAATATTATCACACACGATTTAGAAAGTTCATAGATGGGACTATCTTGACCCAATTAGATATTAAATATTTCCATGATTTCATTTAGCAAATTCATATTTTATACACCATTTTTTCTATGCTCCAATTTTTTAAATCGAAATGCACAAATTTTCTCATATAAAGAATAATAAAGAATTTTGTGAATAATAAAGAATTTTGGAACTATTATAACAGGTGTGCTTTTAATTTGAAAAAAATGTCGTTAAAGTTCCGTCAAAAAACTCTCCAATTTTTGCCTGCATCGCTCTCTTTTTGTCTCTTTTCATTCGACTAAACAGGATCCGATCATCTTCCCGGACCAGTCCATTCTCTTCCATACGTACATCTCCTTTGTCCGTCGTTGGTTCAGCTGCAAAATCCAGTAAAGCAACTAAATGATAAAAAGTCGTCGCATTTATTTTTTTTCTTTTAATATTTTAGTCCACTTTTTTATCAAAGTCAGAGATACCGTAACCCAATTCCATTAAATTCGAACCCAGAAAAAGTAAAATAAAGGCAAATAAAACCCTCACAAAGTCCAGCCAAACTAAAATCCTGAAGGTCTCCCTTTTCCGGAAGTTGTTTTCTTAGTGAGTTCCCTTCACTGATTTTCTACAAATAAGGATTTTTTTTTCTAAAGAGAATTCAATTCAGTTGGTTGTATGGAGTTGTCCATTCTTCCTAAACAGCATCCAATTTAATGGCGAGGAAATATAATTACTATGTACAGAAATATGACGACCAAAATTTGAATAGTTCCCGTTGATTTATCTAAGTTGCCACATTGCACGGAATGTTTCGGGGTTTGGACAATGATTTCGGTTACATGAGATGGCGAATTGCGTGCTGGTAGTAATTAAACCAGTAACCCAGGTATACACGTAATTTGCTGAATCGCAAAAATATGTTCGTGGAAGAAGTGTTGGGGCATGAATCGGTTCCAAAAAATCTTCCCTTCTAATTTTTGTTGTCGATTTAATTTAGGTTCATAGGTTTCGTTTTAATGTATTCAGAGGACTTAATTGGCAGTGTTATGCATTAATTAGAATTTCTTGAATATCTTCCTATTTGGATTTTGATACAGATCTTGTAGACTTTAATTAGCTATTAGCTAAATATTTTGTACTCTTTCGACCCACCTTATATAATTGCAAAACGTGACCCTAATACGAAATTTTGTTGAAAATACTTACCCACACCGGGCAGTCAGGCCACATTGAAAGCACTTATTGGGAGTAATTTCAGGCTGGTCTGTGAGCAAGAAAACTCCTCAATAATTTAGGATTGTGGAACCAGGAAACACTTGTGTGGATTCGGGGCAGCAAGGAACTAAAGGCAATGAAATGGTTGATTTCCTGGTAAGGATGGGGTTCAGTAGGAGATTTATGGAACTGGAGATGGTTTTTGGTCTGGCAGTGTATAATTTCGAGGACCTCATTCGCAAATGGGACCGTAAGGAATGGACGAAGTGGTGGAATGAAAACTCAGAGCTGGGGTAATCTAAAAAATGTTTTAAAGCTAAAAGTGAAAATTCCCAATCGTAGGTTTCTTGCATAACGCAAGAGTGAAGTGGGGATAATCTCGAAATTTCTTTCTGTGGGCTAGGGTACCACATAAACAAGATTATCTCTATGAACACCTACTGCAAATTCTACTTGAGTGAGAAAGCAGCTTACATTTTCTGGCGATTATGAAAACACTACATGTCCACGGTAGAGGTATTTTGGCTTTGCATTACTTGCGCTTGGAGATATAGAGCAGAGCTTTAACAGAATTTATGCCAGTCAGATAGTCTCTCCGTATCACCATATATTATAAGAAACAATTACACTTCTATAGGATGATATTCTAAGATTAATCTTAGCTCCCAGATATTGATAAAGATTTATTGGTACATTAGGAGAATGCCAGTAATCAGTAAATCATAACATATTGTTCAATTATACCTTGAGATGTTGGGTTGGGTTGAGAACTATCTAATTGCGTAATGACCAGGTACAAATCCTCTCATCTGTCATCATTCATAAGAGAAAGGCAGCAATCTTCAAGGCTGCTTTCAGTACAGATCATCATTCATCATTCGCAAATAATTGAACATTAATATTTTGAATGCCATTTGGTAACTCATTTAAAAAAGCATTAAATAGAAGTGGACCTAGTACGGACCTTTGTGGAACGCCGTGTATTAAATATTATGGCATAATTGTCTTACACGAACATGCAAGGATTTATTATAAAAAAAGATTTTAATCAACTCAGTTGCTGAGCATCTGAAGTAAAATGGTCATACGATTGTCTTTAAAATTTTGATTGGGGGAAACTATCTGAAGTCAGGGTTAATTTTTAGAAGAGCAGTTTCATCTTTGATATTTATGTTGAGGACGGAAGCAAGTCAAATAAAATTTATAAAACCCTTGGTAAGATATTTCTAGAGCTTACTGTCTTCGACCTTTTTATTTCAGTAAAGCTAGTATATCGAAATACAAGAAAGCAAGGAATGAGGAGCACATGTAGAAAGTATCTTCAGGCGGTTATCTAAAGAAGCAATATTTGGCCAATGTTTAACCATCGAAAATGGGTGAAAATTCTCCATATTCACGATCCATCCGCTCTTTGATCTCCGTCGGTGTTAATCCATCTTTTGTTAAAAATTTTATTACAGCACGGTATTAAATTTTAGGCATTTTCAATTATCTAGGCTAGATCACTTCATTTTTCGAATCACTATTTCAAACTGTTAGAGAATATTATCCACACAGAGATTTTTATACCCTCAAAAAGGTTGAGGGTATCAGGTAGGAAAAGGATTCCACACACTACATATCTTCTAGATGCTAGAAAATTTGGACATAATAGAAAATCATATTTGTTATATTTGATAAAAAGGAGGAGATCGAATAAAAAATAAATCTAATCAAAAGAGAGTCCAGGAACTGCAAAAGTGTTTTTGATATCAAATTTCCTTTTACTCAGCGCTGGTTTTCGAAAATTGTTTTTTGATATATTGCCACCTTCTTGTGTAAATGAAGCTTATTTGAGCATTTTTAAAGGTACTTTTCAATATATCAAAGACAGAAGCCAGTTTTGACATTATTCGTTAGAGAAATATCGTTTCTATCAAAAAGGAAATTTTCTCAAATTGGTCGTAAAAGTTTTATGCACTGTACTCCATGGAAGATTAATAACTCCTGTTCTCGATATGACGTACAAATTAATAAACTTATGTATTTGGTTAAGTTGTACTCCTAGGGGGAACAGAGATAAGGACACGGTTAGAATTCTGTTGTTCACACAGGTTACTTACATTGAAATTAGTATTCTCTGAACAAGCAGCATTAGTTATTTATTACAAACTCGTGTATTCAGCAAAAATCCCCCATTGTACTTGCCAATTACATGTCATCACAGCTGAGATTTCCTACGCCGTTCACAGTGATTACTTTCCCATTTTCCGCTTGGCAGGTATAATTGACTATTCTGGAGATACATTTCCATAAACTCCCGGTAATTTTGTTGCTGGAATTAAAATAAACAATAAATTATATATATATATATAGTAGAAAGAAGAAGCTTACAGGAAATGTAATGTAGTTGGCAAATAAGAGAAGACTTCAAAAAGGGGTGTCGGGATAATTTCACGGTGGTTATGTATTCATTATCTAGCGGCAAACTAGCTTACGTTGCCTACTTTAGGCTGTTAATTATCAATTCTGAACACCTAAAACTGGTGATTGTGTAGTCAAAGCTGAAATTAATTATGATTAGGGAATTAATTGGTTCAACTTAAGAATGTAATTGGGTGCTGACTTAAGTAACATTTAACTTGAAATTTAATGAGAAATTTGATGACATTAAGATTTCGGATGATAAGATAGATGAGAAAAGTCCAGATTCATAAATTCCATGATATGTAATAAATGGCAGCAGTTGTTAATATGTGTTTTTGACTTAGTGAAATTGTCATAAGGAACAAAAACATTACAGAAATGTGCAATTTATAACAATAAACATATAATGTTGTGTGGAAAGTTTCAGATGAAAGCACATCACAAGTGTTGTTTCACAAAGAAATTATTGCGAAACCGAATAACGTAATAAAGATGCTCGAGTTGTGATCGGAACATTTAGTTTATATCGCCCAGGAAGAAAAATGTCCTATTTATAGCTGGGTTTTTTATTCTGATCTGGATCATTGGAAATTTTGAATCAAGTTCAAGTTGTTTTCCTCAAACAATCTTTGGGTAGAAATTTAGATTTAGATTATTTTTTTAAGGTTTTAGTTTATTTCGATTTCCATCCAAAGAAAGAGGTGGCTTGGTAAAATTGATACCTGTGGCACACTTACCTCTTCGTTATCTGAGCTGTAAGAGACAAAATCATAAGGCGGCACATTTTTCAAAACAGCACAAAAAATGACACACAAGATTAATTCTTATGACTGGGGAAAAAAGCACTTCAAAAATTAAAATTTTCGTTCGGCATATTTAACGTAAGTGCTTTTGCGTTAATATCTCCCCAATATTTGAAGCAAAGTGCTGTATGAATGTGAACTTTAAACGCGCCCTTTATAAGCTTCAAAAAACGAATTACTTTCATTAAAAAACTTTTATAATATGGCTAAAAATGTAAGTCAAAGTACCTGAATTCATGGAGAACATAAAATTCACAATATCTCGAAAACAAAACAGTCAGTAAATATACCTTTCTGGATTGAGAACTTGGTACACTGAATGCTGAAATCACTGCCACCATAATCTTGGTAAAGCTAGGTCTTTGTGCTGACAGGGGTTCCAACATGATTCTTCCAGGTCAGCCTCAATCGATGTATTTGGCCTCTTTAGAAATGTTGACCTCATACCCAAAGAGACTGAGTGGTTCAAAATCTGGACTGAGGATCTGGATCCTTTGACATCCTATATAAAAATATTGTTTCTATCCTTTTCGCGTTGATAGCGAGGACTTGTCCCTAGCACCACGCTTTTCTTACTCTAAGCGCATTCTTTATGATATAAGCGGTAGTGTAAATGAACTTGCCCCTCGCCACTAACGCTACTTCATCCGAATAGCCACAGAAAATGAGATAATATTCCTTCCTGTGGACATCATCTCGTGACCTTTCCCCTAACACGCGCATGACATGTCCAAATTCTTATTGTCCTGTTCCTTAACATCTCTCAAGGCAATTTTCAGTTTTCTATACTGAATTTTATCGAAGGCATTTCGATGTCCATCAGCGTGGTCTTCTGTACTCCCTGTAATCATTGACTCCTCTGCCACCTGTATCACCTGGTGAAGTGCACATTAGCAAATTTCACAGCCTGATATGCATGCTAGCTTACATTTAAGGGACACTCTTCAGAAAGGATATCCGACTACCAGGCCTAAATGACTTCGCCTTGGTGTAATCCCTTTTCCCTGGTTTTGATGATGATAATGATGAAAGGTCTTCCTTCTCATTGAATAAATGAAACGTTATCTTAAAGTTTCGATATTCTGGAAAAGTGACGTACTTCTATTTAGAAAGCTTTAAAAATTAAATTTACACTTGAAAATGTCCACACAAATAAATAAAGAAATTTCAAAGAGCTTTTGTTATTTGTCTTTTCGAAAATATTTATTGACATTTTCGGATATGACCCTCAGTTCCTCTTAGTAGACTGAAGAGTAAATTGATGATTGATGGAGCATTTGTCTTGTTATCCTTGGAATAGTTCTAAAGCCAAATCTAAGCTGCTGTAGTAATTTATTTATTTTTTTAATTCGGTGAGAAATTCGCGGATTTTGTTTAACATGAAAAGCTCATACGAGATATTCTAAAATGATAATATAACTTAAAAATGTTGCTAACAAGGATACGGTTAAAATAATGAAAACCGAAACGGAATTATGGATTTCAAACTAGTGATTATTTTGAAGAAGATCTGGAGAAGCTTTATGCATAAAAAAAGCGTAGAAAGTGGAACTGGAAAGTATTTTGAAAGTAGTATAGTTACGTCATTTGTATAAACTATTTAGCTTCCGAAGAAAATGTATGGCTGTACACCATCTTCACCTGATTAATAGGCTTTCTTAGGTCTTTTAGATAAATTGAGTGATGTATTGTTAAATTTACAATAGTTTTGTCATAGTTATATAACAGTATAAAATTAAATATCTTACATTACGTCATTCTGAATTCTTTTTCTTCTGAAAAGTCAGTTTGTACCTTCAGTTTTCATTTTCTGAATAAAAGTTGTTTCTGAAAATTTCTTTTCGATGAGAAATATTATCTGTGAAAAAACATTAATTAAAATTGATAGCAAGGGAAAAGAGACATTTTTATTTAAACTTGTAGGAGAAAATATTCCCCACGGCATGGCAGCTTAAGAAGTGTCCATTAAATTTAACTTCATTTTTACGAAAATCAAGCGCCTTACCACTGGAAATTTTAATTTCTTTAATGCAACCCCAAGAACTCGTCTACTAAAACGTTAAGATTGTAATCTTTTTTCTTCAAGAGAGCTTTTATTCTATAGCAAAAGAAAATGGTGTAAAGGCAACATGAGGATAATATTTATGTAGTCAAAATGTTTGAGAGGATTTTGTTATAGTTCAATTTAATTAAATTCCGAAAGATTTTCTTCTTAGAGATCTTTATCGAATTAAAAATATGCTAAATTCTATTTACTGCAATTACAACTTTTAAAAGCGTTGTTGCGCTATTGATGTATCCCTCCTTTTTTAATCTGAATCTTTTTCTCTGCTTTGAAATTCAGCGAGCAGTAAATATTCAGTATTACCGTACTAAATTTCACTTTGGTATTGTTAAATTTTTATTAGCTTCAATAAAATTTTATGAGTTTTATTGTACGTTAGGAAGAATAATATAGACTGTATAAAGATTGATATTGCAAACCTCGGAATTTAATTAATCTGAACAATATTAAAAATTTTAGAAATTGAGAAAAGAGTACTGAAAAGGTAATTGTAAAGTACGAACTTGACTTATACTAAATTAACGATGCATATTTATAACAACAGATGAAGAGACAGTTCATATAGTCGGGATATATTAATAAAGTTGTCAGTGAGATATAGTATGCGGGCTTTCTGTTCATTCACCTGTAAGTTGCTGTCGAGTTAAATTATATATACACATACATGTATATTCCAATTACACCACTCTGCTATAATAGCAATCATTCTTATAGCTTAACTCAATCCTCTGATGGCCATTTCAACTATTCCATAGGCTGTAATCTGCTCTACCAACTAGGAACTTTCGATACCTTATAGTCACTTTTCATATATCATTCAACGAACATAAACGAGATCTTCTGCCTTTCCTGGAACTTTGGGGTATCTCTCGTGACCACAATAATTTAAATTGTAACATTTTTTAGTCTTTACTTAGCCGTCGCAATATAACTTGATTCCCTAGCATTTGCAGGTTTGTAAATTACTTAACATGTTGAGTGCGGCTCCAGTTGGCCCCTAGAGACCGGCATTTAAAAGTTTTCTCAGTATAAATGCATTTTATGCGTAATTCTCTCAGGAAAGCTTTTATGCTACTTACCGCACTCAATACGTAGTTAAAAGCCTGTGTTGGTGTAACGAAACGAATGTATCTCTGACAATTTTGAAAAGAATTAAGGCAAGATCTTTGTAAGTATTATACTCTTTCCCCTTACTGTAGGTAAATATTTTTCTTTATTTTGAGTAGTTAAAGTGTAAATTTTTTGGTATTATAATAATTAGTTTGATGTATAGATAGGCATTCTTATTCAACACTATATTGAGATGGAAATTTAGTTGTTTTCGTGTATTTCAATCTTCGTGGATTAACTCCCAGATTTCCTAGATTATAATGAATCTATTTCTGCCTGAGATATGCAGTCATCATTGTCTAAAACATTATTCTTTCTATATTTTTTAACTCCCTTCTTCACTGTAGGTTTTTTTTTATTCTAATGTTCATATTTTTCTCGAATAAGATTTAGATTTTGAGAAATATATTATAACATGGATTTGGTCGAAATTTAATGAATCAGCAAAATCAAAAGCCTGAAATTTTTGTTGGATGTGTTGCATTTACATCAGTAACAGCACAAGGAAGGAAATCTTTCACTATGGTCGATTGTCATCGTTTTTAATGATTATCGGAAAGAAAAATGAACAAAATGATTCATCTCATCAGGCGAGAGAATCATAAAACCTGGAATAAAAGAAAATAGAAAGTGAAGTGCAACAAATTAAACACTATTTTCCTAGATTAGATTGTTTCCTTAGATTATTATGTGAAATTTATAAATTACTTACGTGCATGTAGAATATTGAAGTCACTTAAACTATTCCGAATATTATTGAGATACTGATAGAAAACTATGCCAAATTTGAATCGTGCTAGCTAGTAAATGAAATAAATAAAATTTAAAACAACAAGTGTAGACATACTGTAATATATAACTAAAAAGTGATGAGCCTTATGTTATGCATAAAATGAAGCAAACTAGAATTATTGTAAATTAATGCCATCAGGTACATTGTATGAATTGCGACATCGATGTCTTCGCCTAAACATCAAGTCAAAATATCGACTTTCGGAGCACCCTACCATGAGAGATCGATAAAACGAGATCGAGAGCTTGTTACAAGTACGGGAGTTGGTTACAAGTACATTGTATTTTCTTTAAAATCTTAGATGAGGATATTCGAGATGATAATTTAAACATAAATTAAATTTCTAACATTCTAAATGTTTTGTTATTGTTCTGCATAAGCATGGTATGTAAATTTTGCTTACCTTTCAAGACGAATCCGTTCAATTTACGTAAGTAGTGCGCTTGTCTCCGAGAAGAATTCATGAATTCAATTTTCTTTGTAAAACAAACAAGTGAAGAAAATTTGAAAGACGTTTAAGTAGGAGGTTTCCGCTTTTAAAATGCTTTCTGAGAGTGTAATGTTTCCAGGATTTTTGCCGTTGCTGCACAATAATAGGATATGTTATACATGAAAGTAATATCTCAAAATCTCTAATATTTTCATATATATATTTTCTTCCCCAAATTTTAAACAAAATAAAACTTTCCTCCTTTTTTATATATTGAGATTTTTGTTATATCAAGCTTTCCTAGATAACTACATAGATTTCAGTTTGGAAAATTTGAAGTAAAAGAAGAGAAAAGCTGTTGAAAATTCAAGTAACATTTACAATTATAAAAAATAAAAGATTCCTGATTATAGAATTCGGCTATAGAAATTGCAGGTGCATGTACAATTTCTAATGCTCCAAAAGGGTTATTTTCTCAACGAGTAAAAAAGCCAAAAATACCTAAAGTTGAAAAAGTTTTTCCCTGTCCCTCTTTCTCGTTGTCATATCTATATATATATAATTAAAACTCTTATCTCAACGTTTTCAAAAATCTTACAGTCGAACATTTTATCAGATTTGTATGGTAAAAGCTTCAGGGATTGTGTATTTCCGAAAGTGTTGATTCATATCAGTCCAAATCGAATCTAATTTGTAGGTCTGCTGGGTAATCTTAATACTGAATACTAGCATCATTCTTCCTACGTCTACTTTCTTAAAAAAATAAGTTCAAACGCACTGCTTTGACTTGACGATTCCACGTTTTCCTCGGCGATAATTTTCCGTCTAAGGAAATCTCTAATATTTCGTCTGTCTTCTGTTGATTCATGTATGGTCCGTTGACACGTGGGTCGAAAAAAGGTTCAATTTGTCTTTGAATTTTCGGAAAGGTTAAAGAGCATTTTCAATCCATCCACCCACGCCGTTGGCCGAGCGGGTTGAGGTGCACATCTGCAGATTTCCTCCCCTACTGGCATGAGCTTTGGAGTGTTCTATTAATTGCTATGTATTTAAAGTTTCGGACTAAAATGCTTCTTCGGAATTTAATTTTAACCAAAGAGACATTTTATTATGTTTGTACAGCAAATTAGAATTTTCTCAGTCAGTCGCTAAACATACTGCGTTTTCGTTCTCAACTCAGTGAGCGGCAAGTTTTCATTTTGTCCATCAGATTATGGGATATTCTTCCACTAGAATTGGGGAAGAATAGAAGCCGTTAGTTACTTACAATTTACAATTTACTTGAATATCTTAAATCTATAGGGCATTAGATAGTCTGCATATTAATGGCATTTAAAAGCTCTCTCATGACAGAAGCATTTTAACACGGTATTCTCTCACGAAAGCTTTTATGCTAATTGCAGCAGTCAACTTGTTAATGGTCCCAAGGCAAGTCACAGAATCTAAGTTGTTTCCACGACCGATCTTTCAGGTGATAGTTTCTTTCGTATCTTGTACCGGCGCCATTCAGGATTCCCAAATATGTGACTCTACGAGAATATGCTATGCTTTTCGGCAACCGACTTAATTCGGGTCAAAGGAATTGAATACTTTTGCGCACCCGGGTTAATATGTGGGTGTTAAGAAAATAAAAAAAATTGGCGAAATAACGACCGCTCTCTGATTTTTAATTGGTGTGTTAAAGGGTTTATATTTTGTTTTATTGCTTTTTAGGTGTGTTTAACGGTTTAAAATGGATGAATTCTTAAAATAAACTTAATTTGCCGAGCTATTTACTTTCGTAAAAAAAAGAACGGGGTTAAGAGGTTAAAGTATCAATGAAAAAAATGGTTTCTGACTTCTTCCAAAGAAAGTAGGAAAATTTTTGAACATGTGAAAATGAATCGGCAACTTTTCAATTGTTATTGGGGAGTAGTTTTTTGATTTGACGGAATGGATCTCTTCAAAAATGGCTATAAAGTCCACCAAGTCGTAGACGTTCAAATATACATTCAAAAATCCTGGCCGTAATTTGAAAAATACTCGAGGAGAAGACCAGCCTGTGCCATGTTTGGTAAATACCGCTGCTTAAGTTGTCGCAATACAATAGAGCACCAATCCAAATGCTAAAGCACATATTTTTTTTTTTTTTTTGTATATAACATAATTTGTCTTTATTTCTCTATTTATAATTTCGCAAAATTTGCCATAAAAACGAGTACCTATTGTAACATTTTATTTGAGCAGTTTTCGTGTTGTCGTGGTATCGTTAAAAATTCATGTGTCCATAAAAAACGTAAATGACTTGATTTTGTACAACCGGAGGGCACATAAACTCAAATAGAGTAATTTTTACGAACGAAGGAAGAATATACTTATGGGTGGAAACCATTGCAAGCTGTAATTGTTTATTTCGGTTTTCTTTATCACATATTGTAGACGAAATTTTTAAAAATAATAGTTTAAGTTGAGGAGGCCTACAGGAAAAATGTGAATAGTATAAATTGGCAATTTTTGCAATATCTTTTAATATTTGTAAATGTAGAAATATGCTTAAAGATTCATACTGATCTACGTCAATCAGCAGCAAAACATTTTGAATATACAATAACTATATTTATCGAAAAATCCTTGTGTAGTGTTCTACAAAGACAATTTCTGACAATTCATCTGTAATTGTGGCTGACTTGCAACATTTGTTAGGTTAAAATTTCCCAATCTCCTTTTCCCTTACAGCTGTGCTGTGTGCATCATAAGGCTGTCCCCTGAGCTTAGGCAATAGCTTAAAAAAAAATTAAAATTTGCGGCCGATAATTATTTAAAAATGTCATTCCATAACGAGAATCACTGAAATCGAAATAGACTTCATTTATAATTTCTCTACATTTTAAACCATTTAAATTGATCTGTAAAACTGAAGTAGGTGGGCACAAAATACACATATCCCACATCTTTAGCAAACAATTTTTTATTTCATTAAAAGGAAGACAAATAAAAATTACATCACTCTGATATAAAATTTCTCAAAAAATTTTTAATGTGGGATAATGGGTTTTTACCTTAAGCTCTCGATATACCGAACTGAACTCACATAAAAGTCCGATTTAATTGATTGGGTTAGAGCTATAAACCGATACTCATAAGTCCATATATGTTCGAAAAGGATATTTCGTTTGAAATATATCTCGATTTTTTTCTCTTTTGTGAAAGAAGTTCTCAATGCTTTTGGAGGCAATCCAAGAACGACAAAGCCCCAACATATTTCAATCGTAATGTCACAGATGCCAAACCATACAGAAGATGTATGTATATACTATTGATTTATACTTTAACGGTCTATGGAAAATGTGCGACACAATGGGAAGGAAAATGGCTAATTTCCTTTACTACCACTTAATATAATGGTATAAATTGAATGCCCTACAGGGATTTGTGATATTTTAAATACTAGTCTTTAAATTCGTGGGGCATTAAGAAAGTACTCTAGTAGCACTGAAAATTGATTTAGATTAAATGTACCTATAGTTGCTCACAATTTTCGTGAAATTTATTTCTTGGAGTTTCGCAAGAATTATTGTAATTTTTATAACCATCTGTGCGGGTTGGCTAATGATTGATTTCTTTGAAGCATACTTTAACATTTTTTTTTTAATTAATAGCACACAAAAATCTTAACATGTTTTAGAGGAGTTAAGAACACTGTGTAGGCTAGCCCAATCGTATCAAATTTGAAGATAGAAAAAAGTAGAAGGAATTTTATCCCTTCAGAAAAAATTTAAGAACACCAGGATGGCATATTGCTGCATAACACGAGTTGTATATTATATATCAGATTATCGTACCAAAAAAAATCGAAGCAAGCAAGTTCAAATTGGCGGATGTAACAAATATTTGACCTATTTCCTTCTAGGATTGGCCTTCTATATACTACGTAAAGCAACAACAAAGTAATAGGGACAACCATAGGATTTCAGTCACCTGTTCCTCTGTTGGTGAAGTTATTTCGAATGAAAATGCCTAAAATGCATAGTATCAAGAGCTTTAGACAACTCTGACTGTCGATAATGGTAGCAAAATATTTACGAAGAATTGGAGTTAAAACTTAGTAGGTCGAACATCACCAGGATTCATGGTCCATGTGTTTTTAATGTCCGCATCGGCGAATTTAGCCTCGTTGATACACATAATTTTGTGTGTTTTTTTTAAGAAATTAAAAAGTTCATCTCGAAAAGCTTTCGTGAGAAAGTTGCACATGCTTTCGTTGCATTATCCATGGACACTACCAGAAAACATAAGGGTTTCGAAGATCAAACGACATCCGCGTAAATCTTGTGTGATGTTTAACAGATTGAGCGCTGAGTCGGTGACCGGTGACCGGCATTTAAAAGCTCTCTCAAGTCAAACGCATTTTAACGCGTAATTTTCTCAGGAAAGCTATCATGCTATCATAATTGTGGCAGTCAACGTGTCAATAAGTAAAAGACGTGATATCCCCTAGTATTAAAGAACTTATACTGATTACTTCTATTGAGGAGTCCATCCTTGTTTTGTAATATATATGTTTTGCTTTTATGTCGACAAGCAAATTAAACCTATGCAAAAAATAAAAAACCCTGCGATGTTTAGTTTTTTACCACATAAAAATTGCAAGTACAAACTTGCGACCTAACATAAATATAGCAACTTCTTCCACAAAGCAAACACAATTGATGTCTCGTAGGAAATATAGTCTTTTTATGATACCCAGAAGTATCCACATTTAAACTACTGCTACACTACATGGCTAAAATTTACTGTTGCACTACTTAACAGAATATATGTTGTGCACTCATTACTGCTTAACGACCCCATTACACTATACTATCATCCATAAATGTCTTACTACATAGTCTTTTTCAATTTTATGTGCGGCTTTTATTACGATGAGCAGTCTTACTATACATTTCTGTAATTAAAAGTGCTTCCTGCGGTATTTAGTTCTGTAGGACGATGCTTATGAGGAAGATTTTTATGCTTTTTTATGTGAGATCTCTGTGGGAGAGTAATTAATAAATAAAACGTAATTAATGTAATGCACATTTTTGCAATATGTGGTTAGAGAATTCATGCATTAAACGTCAGTAGCTAAGGGCATTTTTGTAATATTTTTGAAAATAGGACATGTTTTGACTAAAACGTATAAATTACGACTTTCTCCAAATCACACCGAATTTTTGGAAGAATATCAAGAAAAAAAATGATAAGATTTGAAACAGAAGCCAAGTGCGTAGGAAGTGAAATTTATTTTATAAAAATTAGGTCAGCATAGGATAGAACTTTGCAAAGCTAAAACAAGGTACATACATTCTACATTGTCTGAGATACTTTGTTATCTTAGCTTTGGGTATGAGCTTCAGAAGTGTTGGTAAGGCTTACATGGATTTCTAAGAAATTTCTGTTTTCGTAAAAATATTCTTTAGTTTTATTAGTTTCCTTTATGAAATAACTTACCAGTCATTACGGTAAAAAAAAGTAAAATAAATTATGAACCCCTTAAAGTTTTAGGAATACCAGGACGCTTTTAGTTATAACGCAAAATCTTTTTAAAGCTACAGAACCAAAGTATAATTTTATTATAAATAAATGCAAATATTTATTTTAAATGTTAATATCTGCGTATATGTTATGTTAACCTTTAATGTTTTTTGATTTAGCGTTTAATGCATTATTAGGAGTTATTTTTAACCTGAAAAATCAAATAAACTTTTTATTTTTCAACATTCGAGTAGCTTCTACTATACTGGTCCTCCAATATATCATCGTGCCCTTTGTTAGATTGGATTCCATGCCTATTGTAAAGTAATTCTACAGAGCTATGCCTTAGGGAGATTAAAAAGTTAAGTGGATATTACAGGCTATCTCTCATATGACATTTTTTACAGTAATCTCATTAAAAAAGTATAAATTACATTTTCTTAAAACCTTCCTTCATAAATAAATCTTTCCAACTCCTAATAAACCTCTTTGCCTGTTTCAGACCTGGAGGATTATTTCTCCTTGATTTTTACTTCTCAGCTATTGCGACTTTTGAATAGCCTGAATAGCCGGAGAAGAATTTTGGTTCAAAGGAGGACAGTTCTCCAAGCTGGTGTGAATTTAATTTTTATTTTCCTCAAAAGCCTTCATGGCCTGGTATTCACTTAAAAGACAATCCTGTGCTATCACAATTACTCCCAACAATTACTTGTAACTATCTAGAAATAATTCAAACAATTAACCTAATTATAAATAATGAAGGAAAATTTGGTGTTTAAAGAGTTATAAAATCTATTATAAGTAGGATATGCACCGACACCTACACTCGTCTTGCTAATTTTTTCCCCATCTCAGTTTTCTTTTTCTCCAAGGCTATGTAGACATCATAGATGATTCCTTTAAGTGTGGTTGCATTGGCGTTAAAAGGTTAATACAGCTTTATCCTGAACAAAAGCCAGATTGACATCATTGATTCGTCACTAATGATGCGGGGTTACAGATGGAACCTTAGAAATACTCTGTGAAGAAATATATATCATAAAACAGATTAAATTTCCCATAAGCAAAGCAATAAATTTCCTCCTTCTTTCGAAATATGATTTACTCCTCGTAAAATTTTTCTAGAATCTCTAATTTTACGTCAATTAAATTAAATCCATTTACAGAGTATAAAAAATCCTTAGATAAAATCAGTGAAAAAGTGCAGAATAACCGATCCTGGCTGTGCTTTATTTACTTGCAAAGTTCGTTATCTAATCACAAAATGGATTTCATCAATTGCAAGATGAAAACAATATCTCATACCTGGGCTGCTTGATGAAATCGAAATGATACGCAATGTAGTTATTCCTTCTCCCTTTGCTCCAAGAAAGCTAAATTTGGTACAAAGATTGACTGGAGTCTATCAGGAAAATAATTTTGATGCAACTTAGAAATCATTGTTTGTCTGAGACTACCATTGACGTGTCATAATTATCACAGATCAGGACTTATATTGCTTTTTGGCTGCTGCTTTTCTGGTTGTTTTTTAAGAAAAGTTTAATGTTGTGGGTTTGGATAATATGCACCCGAAATCTATTACCCATAATACCAAAGCTATGCTGTTCAGGTCTAAAATCTTGCGTAAAGAAAAGCTGTGGCCTGGCAAAAGAGTTATATAATATTAGTGAAATTTCAAGGATAGATAACGCCTTTATCGTTGTTTAGTAAATTCATGTATGGAAACAATGTAAGAAATAAAATCTTATTTCAGTTCAAGAATCACGCCTAAGTTACTGGCAGACCCTACACGTAGAATAGTATTAGTGGAGAATGTCTAGTCAAGTACAAGAGCATCGCGGCCTCTAAAGGACCTTGCATTTATTTATGTTAAGCTTCAAAACATACCTGCATCAAGTATAAAAGCGATATTTTTTTAGCATAAAAGTTTTGATGAGAGAATTACATGTTTAAATGCGTTTGTCCTGAGAGAGATTTTCAAAGAGGTTACGGATGAACTCTACAACTTTCATTATGTTAACTAAAACCCTGGAATGCTTCAAAAGACGCACAACACAGTTCTAACCTCAATCATCAAGGCAGGTATACATCTTCGGCGGAATATACAAGTAAAGTAAATATAAATTTTTATTTTGTATTTAAAATGAAATTTTAAAAGTTAAAAGCTTCACGTTCAATTCTCTGGTAAAATAAGGAAGCGCTAAAACCGTGCAGTATATGCTTTGTACGCTATCAATGCGACGCCTTTTCAAGCTTAAGACTTGACATATCTACCTTTATAAAAAATTTGGTAGGGTTGGTAAAAAGTTCTGGCACCACGAAAGTCATGATTCAGCCATGGTTTCGGTAAAATCAGACATCAAAACAGTTCGAGAGTGAGAATTGTAACATGATTTCACTTTTGACTCTTAAGACCTCGGTAGATTTTCAATTCGGAGTGAACAAGTAAAGTGAAAGCCTGCAGATCAGGTACTAATTCACAGATGTCTTTCCTAAATTTTATGTGCAACAGACTCTCCACTACAGGATCCCAGTGAGCCGATGAAGTATTCACTTACTGTGCTTTTCCTTTATCAAGCCAGGCAGGAACATTCGCAAAAAGATTTTGAACACTGTCAACTCATGCCAGTAGACAAGTTAGTTGGGGCGTAGCTCTGCGGATTTTCTCTTCTGTGAGTGCAGGTTCGATTCCTTGGCACGGTGATGACTATTTTCGTCGTAGTTTTTTGCCTTCGCAATTAATACCAGTTAAGTAGATAAAAAATATAATGCCTTTTCATTTTTTTTGTATTGTAGCCACAACTTGTCACGTGTAGATTTTGATTTACACGAAACAAGAGCATTGGTCTCTTTGGAGCATTCTCAAAAAATTGTCAGTTAAAGTGCCCAAGGCATACCCCCTTTTGCACTTCGTCCATTGCGGAAAATCCTGTACTTTCCTTTCCTTTGAGTTGGTTGGATATGCGCAAGTATTCAAAATTTTGGGACAACACCTTTTGAATTATATAGGTTAAGGTTTTTTCTTAGGGATTTTGTGATGGATGAGGATTAGTATGGTAGAAGCAGGGGTGAGATGTCATCAGGATTTATGGATAATTCATAAATCTCGTCTGTTCGAAATTTACGATGTCTTTGAAACTGTCGGGGCTGGGAGAGAAAGTTAAACGAATATTCAAGGGTTTCACGCCTCAAATGTCAGGATTTACAGAAAACACAAAAATATTGGGGATTTTCTGCTTTAACTATAGTCTACGGTGGGAATTTGAGTTAGGTATTGGATTACTAAATGCCTTCATGGTTTTGCGCCTTAAAGACGGTCTACAATTAGATTCCTTTACGGAGTATTTGTACATTTGAGGATTCGTCTATATATAGACTGTACCTTTCAGAGGAATGCTTGAATTTTGCGTGATATACGTCAAGAAATCTAATTTTATTTATCTAGTAGATACTTACATATATGCTGAAATTCACGTAGAAAAAAGTGAAAATTTTTAATAGAGGCATTGAAGCATAATTTCTCACTCACTCAAGAATTTTTCCATTGAATTTCAAGCTATGTAACAACTTTCTAAGGATTCCAGTTTTTCTGAGAGACTTTGACTTCCTGCGTTCAAAAGGTATATTAAACGAGATTGGGAGATTTTATGAAATAAAATCATTATTAGTTTTTTGCTTTCAAAAATCATCTGAAAAGGGTATGTTGGCTGCAAAAATGTTCCTTTATGTTAGGGTGCATTAAAGCTGTATACGTTTCGAATGGAAAAATAGTAAACAATTTGGATAACCATTTGAAGTTTCCACATAAGCCGAATTTGAATCCCACGATAGTAGATAATCAATATTTAACCTTGAAGAAATAAATTTTCTATTTTACACGACAGAACTTGATAAAAGAACTCCTCTGAAATTCAGGAAAAGGTTATATAATTCGATTCAATCCTGAAAAATTGGGCACATTGGATACGTATTTATTTTGCATTGCTCTACGTACAGTCGTGTATTCTCTCGAGACCCACTTCTCATGAAATAACATATCTCTAGTAGCAGTTCATTGCCTAATGGAATCATTCTTTCAAGGAGCGTTACCAGGACATTTAGCAAAACTCTTCAATGACATATGAGACTTATAAAGCCGATTAATATATTGATTATATATATCAATCTCCCCATTAATACTACTTGTACTTGTACTTGTACAAGAGAATATTTCTTTTCATGTTAATGAAGGAAAGTCTTGAACTAACCGATTTTAGATCCCGATGCAGGACTAATTCTGACGAAAATCTTAGTAGGCTACACTCTAGGAGGGTTATAAGCAACACCAAGAAGAACTGATTGACAGTTAATTATTACTTCGACAGAAAGAACTGTAATTCCTGGTTATTGGATTGGAATAAGAGTTATCCTAACTAGTCTGGGGTAGCTTAACCAGTTTTGTTAACATTAAAAATTCTACAAGCAGAAAGTTTAGGCTTCTTACAGTTTCTTTCAAAAGACAGTCAGTCCTTTTATTTTCTGCATTGATATTTCTATTCAAGTTGGTATAGGTATA
>QYTT01090304.1:0-16083 GCA_006980735.1 Dasypogon diadema
ATCTAGATATATTACTTATTCAAGATGCGGGGGGTACCAGTGAAATACAGGCAGCACACCTTTATGCGAAAACAAATCTAATTATTTCGACACTCCTTTTTATGAGTTTTTAAGGACACGATATTATTGCAAATGGTGAAATTGTAGATGTATTCACGTAATTTCGAATAAAGGGCGGAAAAATTTAAGAGAGTCAAAACTACTTGAACTCAAAAAATACCAAAGTTGAAAAGTTCAATATTTTGTATGTAATTTGATTATTTAATAAAGTAGTATAAAATTAAGAGAACTGTAAAGTATATGGTTCTGTGCTAGTTTATTTCCTAGCATATGAAACTATTCTGCATCAGATATTTACTGCTTACCTTGCTAATGCGTAGCACATGTGGAAGAAGAACAAGAGTCTTAATAACAATGGTATAAATCTGCAAAAAAATTTTGCTATTTGTGAGATTCAGTTCTTCATTTGCGAGATAAAAATTACACCACAATAGCCAATGAGATATCAGGAGTTATATATTGTTGCCTATTTAATAATAGACTTCAATAGAAAAATAATAGAAAAATGAAAACAAAGTAACAACTAAAACTAATCTGTATAATAAACTTCTGTTTGAAAAATGTGCATTTCTGACCGGCCAACAAACTCCAAAACCCATTAAAAAAATTCGACGCCAGATTCAAAATCAACCATCTCGAAAACCTAAATAGGCGTATTTTCATGACGACCATAAGAACTTTCGAAAAAAATCCGACTTTTCCGACCACCATATTTGAGCTGCCATTTTAAATTCTTAAAAGCCAATGTAAAATTCTTAATTATGATAGCAACTCCATTGACCAATATATTCACCATTTTGCGACTAATCCATTGAAATTTAGAAAATCCTGTCTACCATATTGGATCCGCCATTTTTAACTTCAAAATGTCGACTGCAGATTCGAAATCAGAAACGTCGTGAATCTATATGAGGTGTGTCAATTTAAGCACGAGAATTTTATTACAAAGCGTATGTTGAGTTGTACAATCAGATGAAACCTTTACCGCAGGCTTCCTCCAATTCGACACAATGATTTCAATGGTTCTCCCAGCTCGAAAAACAGCTCCATAAAGCCACCAAAGTTAGGTTCTTGAGAACCTAACTTGAATGTCGTTTGAATATCTTTTAACGCATTAAAATTGATTCCTTTGAGCTGACTCTTTATTTCGTCGTATGAGGACAGATAAGGCGAGTAGTGGTGGGGGAAGGGGAGCGCAGAAGCATCGGAATGCTTTTTGAAACCAAAAACTTGCGGACAATCATTATGGAATGGGACGGCGTCATTTTCGTCATGGAGGATTCATCCATTTTTGACGAGATCCGGACGAACGCGGATTATCCACGCTTTAAAACTTCAAGGCTGAACGCTGTATTGACAGTCTGGGACGAAGTCCCGGTAGATCACGCCCTAAATACTGAAGAAAGGAATCAACATTGTTGTGATCTCTTCTCCTTCCGCAACCCACTGCGAGCTTATTCTCCCAGGTCCCAGGATAGTTTTGGAAGACCAAAGTTTCATCACCGGGAAAGTTCGAGCCAATACATCGCCTAATTTCTCAAGAAATTTGATGGCTCATTGCTCTTTTTTCACATCACTCATTTTAACGACCGCACGTGCTTACATACATAGCTTCCAACAACTGTAGCTTGAACTCTACTTGCTCCTTCGACGAGAAACTTAAAGCATATGGTCCATAATCTCCAATGCGTCCACCACGATAGTTTTTGGTGTGACAGTGTTGTCACTTGGGGAACTTTTGAAAAAAAAAATTTCCAATTTGACGGAAGAATTATTATTTAATAAATAAACTTTCATATGGCAACCCTCTAAGGAGATTGCCTAATTTGGTTCCTTTTTTGCAAGGTTTACTAAAGTAATTGTGTGCCGAATTTTATTCACCTACTTTGAAGGATCTCCTTTTGGAAGAAAAGAATATCGATTTATTATTGGATATTGCTGGTTATTTCATATGGCAACCCTATGAAGAAGATGTCCAAATTAGTTAATTTACAAACTTGATTTTAAAATTTTAATGTAGGTATAGGTATGTTTACAAAATTTCAAATCTCTAGCTGTAAGGACTCTCGAATTAACGCATGTACGGACACACAGACGGACATTTATTAAATGATTTCTTTTCTTACAAGCACCTTAAAGGAAAGAGAACAATTCGAAGCAGCATTAAAACATCATTACCTGTTTGATGAGTGTGTGCCTATTCGCACCTGTGAAGTTCGATGCAATGCAAAGGCTGCCCACGATTCTCCGTTGAAATACAATCACCAATTGTGGAAAAGGATCTGCTTTTTCAGCATTACAAATGTTTTCGGATAAGTGAGTCTTACATTCGTTACAAAGTAATTCGTTATAGAACTGCAGTTCTTAGCTTGGCCAAAGAAAGATACTTTAATGCAAAAATAGATTCAAATTTACCCCCCCCCCCCCCAAAAAAAAAAAACGGAGATAATTTGCTCACACTAGACATTTATTGCAAAGATACTTTTAACTGTAATTTCAAACGAACTAAATCTGGCTTTTAGGTCTGTTCAAAATCGACTCGGCAATATCTTCTCCTTTCGTTGCGTGGATGCTGTGGAGATCACAAGCGCTGTAAATGGTATTAAATTGTGTGCAGTTGGACCTGATGACATCTCACCTATGTTTTTTTTTAAATAATTTTTTTCATAATTCGACTCTGTAAACCATACAAAACTTATTGGCAGGCTTCGTGCTTTATTTTGTTTTTCGTCCTCAGCATTTACTCTTAAAAGTAATTTCCTGACATCTCGCACACAAAGTGCCAAAGTTAGAGACTTATTTTTTTCAATGTTAACTCTAACAGTTGCGGTATCCCTCAAGGTTCTATCTTGAGGCCTCTTCTCCTTACTCTCTGTATCAACGATTTGCCACATATATTAAAGCACGCAAAAGTTCACTTGTACACTGACGACGTAGAACCATATTTCCATAATACCTATTGGTCTTACTGAAGACTGCAATAGACTTAAATAGTATTTTCGAATAGACCAAAGTTAATTGTTTGAATCTAAATCCAAATAAATCTTCCTCGTTGCTGGTTTATAAAATTGAGCTTTATCAGACAGGACTACCTCTTTCTGTGTTGAATAATCAAGTTACACATTACTTTGACTCTGTTAGAAGCTTGAGTATAAAACTTAATAGGCTGGAGTTCTGAAAACCGGAACCCTCCGATTGGCTTCAAAGAGCTAAGCTTACTTCAAGGATAACTCAACATTTTCTCTTGCAGTATGGACTTTTTATAATCATACGAAGGTATCTATTTGTTTGTGAGTATTAGGGCAAGGAATCTGCTTTCCTTTTATGCCAATCGCTGTAAGAGACAACATTTTAATAGAAATAGGAATTGCACTTAAATTAATAAAATCAGAGGTTACAGAAATCATTTTTATATGCGATTTTTATTTTTATTTTGATTTATAAAAGTTTTTGAAAGAACTACTTTTCAGTTGTTGCTTTTAATCTACATAAAAGTAAAAGAAATGGTTCCAAACAAACAAAAAGGTAATTTAATGTAATAATTAGAAATAATTCTATTACTAATTTCCGGCTTCTTTAAAATAAAAATAAGATTTTAGAGAGGACAAAAAGATATTGTTGCTGTAAAATAACTAATCCGTAATTCACTTTTCCTTTTAAATTCGTAATTAATTAAAAAAAAATATTAAATTAATTGCTATTTCAAGAAATAATTCTAAGCAAGAATGAGAGGATTAAATGCAATACTTGAAAATTGTTAAACAAAATATATGTTTGGAATGTTTTTTGTGAATATGTTATTTGAATATCATTAAATTTAAGTAAACGATACATTTACGTTTAAATATTTCTTTATTTAAAAAAAAAGCATAACCATATTTTTCATAGGCACGCTATTAACATATAACAAATTTCTCAAAAATTTCTTTTAAAGTGAAGTCCAAAAAAGTATCACTTTAAGGCATAGTACTCAGGTATCGTCAGCCCCAACAAAGGGTATTTTGGAGAGCATTGAACCTAACAGCCTTTAGTTGTCAGAAGCTGTGTTTTTTTTTAAAAAAAGATCCATACAGATCTCAAAATCCGGATCTCACTTACACAAGTAATTGCAACAACCACACAAGATCCCAATCTTTATACAGATTTTAGTTCTGGATCTTTTTTATTTATCTAGAAATTAGTACTTACTCTCACATATAGGAGCATTTTTTAGACTTAAATGTTGGTACCACTTACTGTCAAACTCAAAGAGTGCTCTTAAAAGTGAGCAAACATGTATAATATAAGATTGTAAAGAATAAAAAAAAAAGCAAGTAAAATTTACTCCTTCGAAATATTGCATGTTATTACCTACAGCATAATAAACTAACGCCTTACATTTAGCAGCTATCAACGTGACAATGATTATCGGTACTGCCAACGTATAAAACTAATTCAAATAAGATTCCGATCATTTTTTGCCCACAGAAATGGATCTTTTGGTAGAATTATAAAATAGATCCTAGAATTACACACAAAGGTTTTTTTGAACAAATTGAAGGATACCACAATACTCATAATCCCTCTCAAGTAATTAAAAGACATTATTTTTTAATTATTCTGATATTATTATTTATCATATTTAATAACAATTGTACAAGTAAGATACAAATTTTTACAAGAATGTAAAGACAAACTTAATAAAATAAACGTATATCTAACAGTTTATATAAAAGAAACAAAAATAAAACTAACAAATAAGAAGGAAAGTGGAAAACTACTCAAAAGCATCACTGGAAATAAAAAAATATACATGTAAAGATATATATCAATAAAAGCTATCTTTACATGAAAAGTTATTTTGGTTACCTGGAAGTCAAAAATTCAAATATTTTTTTTTTAATTGGTGAATTAAGCGTGCCTGGATAAACTGTTGGCAAATTATTCCAAAATCTGACGATACAAATGAAGGACATGTGTCTGGTTACCAGATAGTAGTTGCACTTAGAAATAATTCAATATGGTAGTCTACTTGATTGCGAAGATTGTAGGATTTCATAAAGATAATCAGGACAGCGAGACTTGATAATTTTCAGCTATAAGCAAAGTGAACGCACCAGCTATAAGCAAAGTGAACACCCCAAGATCGATGAGGCTAATTGCGATAAATCGTCAAAGCTTCGTAAAGGATATACATATATGCCTACATATATATAACCAATATACATTACATATATACCTTATCATTTTTATTGCATTGTTAAGATATAGATTGCAAAAAATCTCAGATAATTATAGGTATAAACAATGATCACATTAGAAATAAGCGTATAGATCTAAGGACAAAGTAGCTATTCGCCCAAAGACAGCGAGAGTCACTATGTATTTTCCTTTTGATCGAATTAATATCCTTATCCCAGGCGAACGTATTGTTAGGTATCACTCTCAAGCTTTTAACTGCTGTTTTAAAATTAACTTATTCACCATTAAGAACAACAGAATGGAAGCCTTCTCTGTCTAAAGCCGACCGATTAATCAGCAAACATTTTGATTTTTTCGGATTCAAACATAAATAGTTATTACTTGGCCATTCGTATATTACTCCTTGAACGCTATTAATGCAATAAACTCCATTCTCAATAAATTCAATTGGTTTCGAAAGATACAACTGAGCATCATTAGCATAGAGATGTAGATGACTAAGTTTGGCAGCTTAAAGTATGTCATTTATGAATATGAAGAACAGCAAAGGGACAAGAATGGATCCTTGGGGAACTTCAGAAGGTACCAATTAAAAAATAAATAATTAACCATTTAACACCACCGCTTGGTATCTATTGGTCAAGTATACACAAATTAGGTTCATAACATAATACGAAAAGTGGAAGTTGCTTATTAACTTAGAGCCCAGGTGTCGATGGCTGACAGTATCAAAGGCTTTAGTGAAATCTAGACACACTAAAACAGTCAACATACAATTTTAGAATATTTTAGAATATTTATTCAAAGGAGAATATATTAAAATTACTACAAAACTTTTAACAAATAGACAATATTCTATTCTAAACTTTTACTGTATTGTAAAATGACTTATTTTTCAAGAGGATTTGAAATATACTTCGATAGTTTTAAGCGTAT
This sequence comes from Dasypogon diadema, assembly GCA_006980735.1. Classification (NCBI taxonomy): domain Eukaryota; kingdom Metazoa; phylum Arthropoda; class Insecta; order Diptera; family Asilidae; genus Dasypogon; species Dasypogon diadema. Next base: position 6,178 of record QYTT01090304.1, read on the forward strand.
AGACACAATCATATAGAATGTACCGATGACCAGAGGTATCCATTTTCGCATTCATATGATAAGTTTCAGCTGAATGAAAAAAATATTCGACAGATAAATATTCTAATTGGCGAGAGGTAAAGTGGTCCTTTTTTCAATTCAAAAAAATGCCATACAGACTATTTTTCTAGTTTAAAAAAAGAAGGATTTTCTTAGTCTGTTTCCACTTATCAGACCAGTGTACTACGACTTCTATAAAAAAAAAATTAAGAGACAGTACTTCAGCAGGCGAAACCTTGCCCTATATCGAAATTTTTGATAAAGATTAACTTACACTTCTTGTTAGAATTTTTGAATATCTTGCTAAATTATATTAGCTTTTAGAAATAATTTATTTTGAAACCAAATACAGTTTTTTTTATTCTTTTTTTTGATGATACAATAAGTATGTCATTTTTTGACATCGGTCCACTTACGAAATATCTTATTCCCCCCTCCCAATCTAAACTTATCAAAGGACCGTGTAAAATAAAATATGAACATTTTTGAATTTCACATCTAATATTACATTATATTATTATAATTGTTTTTTTCGGACTCTTGTAAAACGAATTAATTTGACTTATACTCCCCTTCCTGTCCATCAAAGAATTGATTAAGGTATTGCTATTTTGCTATATTTGGTTTCCTACCAAATTTCATTACATTCCACCTCCTAGTAAGCCGGTGGTCATACCTGAGTTAATGATGTATTTCGTTCGTAAAATCTTATAAAATTGCAGCAAGAACATGATTAACTATTTTACTAGATCTTCTTTGCCGTCAATTTAATCTCCATCTACTTCTTGATTATGATTGTTCCGGAATAGTTATAAGCAAGGGCACTTTCTTCTTCTTTCATCTCATATAAATTTAGCCGCACCACATTTCTTACATACATTCGAATCGAATCGATTAAGTCATCACGTAATTCTATCCGTAACCGCCGAAGACGTACGTCTTTACATGTAAATTTATTGACTTAACGAGCTCTCGCATCTCCAAGAACACTGCCATAAATGTAGGAAGATGTACGGTTGCAATAAGAAAAAAGTCTGGAGACATCATCGCGTTTACGGTTGGTTCGAAAAGATATTTTCACCTACAACTTGCTGCAGGAAGACACACGGACGATGTGGTGGAGAACCAAAATGGAATTACCGTGAATATCATTGAGCATGTTGCTTTAATTTAACCTGAGCAAAAGTAAGGCGTGATCCGCGTGCACTTTACATTCGATCCAACACAACAAACAAAAAACACCTGTCAACGCAGGCAGATTAGCAAACGAGCGTTTTCATTTCGTGCAATTGATACGCGTGTAGTAATCGAACCCGCGGCAATTTTCCACAGTTAGTATGAGTTAAAGCAATACAGGTGGATCGTACAATCTAAATAAATTTTGAAATTGTTATGCACCGCCAGAAGGTTATTGCCATCGTTAAATTGTGAGGATTACATAGTAGGTACTTCCCAATGAGTACACTCTTTCCTTTTATTTAGTCTTTTTTTTCTTTTGACTTCTTTCGGATTCGTACTTAGTTTTTTAAAGACCTTGACGGTAAGATAAATTTTGTTAAGATTTAAAGTTTTGAGATATTTTAAGTGAAAAAAAGTTTTATAACCTCCAAAGATCAGAACGTTGGCCAGTGTACTGTTCAGAAAAGGAACAAAATATGGATGACATATGTAGACGTAATTTTATTATAAAAAACATATTTTTTATAGTTATGCAAGGTAATTCCATGACAGAACTTTTAGCACATTTTTGTCGCTATTACTTTAATAAACTTCACAACAAACACATACATTCTAGTATTCAGTAGTTATAATAATAAAATAATTTATTTCGTTTTTCTGTATTAATGCCCTATTGGGCTCTCCAACACAAAGTGACTAAGTCTCAGGGACTGACCAAACAAAAGGCTATGGGAGACCAGAAGTGTCCATCCCTAAAAAATATTTTTTTAGAGGATCTGCTAATAGTAAGATCATCCCACGAAATTATTAGAACTAGCCAGCAAAACAAATGGACCTAAACTTAGAGGAAGCTAGTCCAGGGGCGAGAGGCCACCGCGCTCCGCGAAGCCTGCAGCCCTGGTCAGGGTCAACCGCGCACACCAGGCCGCCCATCTTCGACTTGCCAGACGAACACGAGCGTCCGCGTCACCTACGACCCCCCAACGGGGCCCAGATGGCATTAAAGGCTCTTGGTTCTGCCAGATATTCGAGGATGCGCTTCTGTAATCTGGCAACGTTTTGAGGTCCACCCATGACTCCGCAGGGAAGAATGTGATTTTAAAAGTGTAGTGCCACTTACACTCGCAGATCATCACAGAGGAAGACAGTCTCAATGCCATCCTTGATTTTTTATTCATCGGTATATAATATATAAAAAAATAATAATATAACAAAATGTATCATCGGAGAGATTACTGAATAAGATTTCCAATCCTCTCTCGATGAAATCTTTAGCTCAAACTCTCAGGAAATCATAACCTCGAGATGATGATTTTTTTGTGATAAAGCAAAAATTTATGAAATTTACCTTTAATCACAATCCATACATAAGGTCTTCAGAAAAATTGTCAGCTTTCTTTTTTTTGGCTCTTTTTCTTCGCCATATTTTCTCGCTTCTTGTGCGATACACCGCACAAACTGTAGCAACTTCATCGGATTAAATATATCAATTACATTATTAACAAAATTCTGTCATAATCATCGTTAAATGAACTGGGAGCAATAAACGTAATAAAATTTACGCTTTCCGAAAATCTCTGTTTTGGGAGCTATAGACCAAATAACACTCTTTGAGTTTTCATTATTACTTTATATAAAGAGTCCTTCTCGTCTTTGTAAGAAATTGTTCAAAGGGAAGTCCTTATTGAATTGAAATATCTACTATCATTACATTATTTTCTATAATACCTGACCAAACGTGACCACATATAAATTCGTTCTTCTCAACGTGTTCGTCGATCCTTAATATAATTAACTGCTGTACACATGAACTGAATAGGGATATGCTTAACGTAGTTAGTTCTAGAAAATTGGAGGATTGAAATGACTTGATTATTTTCAAACTTTTGTCTGCCTTTATTTTATCGCAAACGTTTCGATCTCGGCATTGAGGTCCTTTTCAGGGCTACAATATTATATCATGAATAATTAGCATAATTTATAAGAATCTACATTTACAACAAATCCAAGAAAATATCTCATAGAAATCACGCCATTTAACTCACTATTAAATAAAACTTAGTATAAAATTGTACAGTGTTAAATTGAAAAGAATTAAATGATCATCTATCAATCACAATATTTTAAAAACATAATTTTTGTGCTAAAATCAAAAAGTGAACGTTACAGATGTAGAATAACTAGCCTACCATAATATCGGAACTCACCAGAATTGTACCCAAACGAAAAAAACAAGTTCGATATCATCAATACTTCAAAAAAAAATACTGTTTCATTTACGGTAGCGATACGTTTCTTTGTCTGTCCTTAATAAGAAAGAACTGTGTGAAAATTTTATGGTCTTATCAGCTACACTATAAATCATACCCATTTTTTGGTAGAACGGGTGTTTAGATTCGAAGATTTTTAGTCATTAATGAAACTTCTGAGCATCTAAGAAACTTATCTGGTTATTAGTTTTGATCTAAATATTGGTTATAGCCATTAAAACCATTAAAAATTTTGGCAATTTGATTTCTAGAAACCAATGATATCACCAACATATCTTTATAAAGTGTATAGTTAAACCTAAAAGCACTCTTATTCATTACACGGCTCAACCCTGATTTTATTTCGTGTAAAAGAATCATCGATATTGCTTACAGAATTTCATCTATTTTTTTATGTTCTCCACAATCAATACCTTAGGTACATTGGTGAACAGAGACACAACATCCAACGAAATTAGAATATAATGCTCTGGATTCTCCGGTACAGTGTGACCATTAATCTTCTCAACAAATTCACAACAATTTTTTTTTATATTCTGATCTGAGATATTTACAATAAGCTTCAATAGTCAAAAAATTTATAAAGAGGACCATCTGTGGAGGACGCAATTATTCTATATAGAATACCTTCTTTATGAATTTTTGGTAAGCCATATGTTTTTGATAGATGTGGAAAGGTCGGGGTAGTACGGTAATAAGTTGCGCAATCAATAATATGTTGATAAAATTACCCGCTAACCTTTCGTTACTTTCCCAAGTAAATTAGACCAATAATCTTATCTTATCTATCAATAATCTAATCTTAAGGCGCTCGTAATAAAGTGGAAGGATCCTAATGTCGTTCCAAGGGAGATTTCTAAGCTTAAATCTAATGAAATTGCGTTCAACCGACTCAAAATCAGTAGTTCCGGGGTTTTTTTTAAATAGTTGTCGAATTTATTTCTAAAGCTTTAATATTGTTGAAACCAGCCTATCCAACAAACCGCAGATGAGACGATGAGATTGCTTGTAAAGATCTTGGAGATAAACCTTATTCAAGCAATAGGAATCTACCAATTAGAGGATCATTACCATAAAACAATAAAAGATAGATAGATTTATTACGAATACTATACACACAGTACAACAATCTTATATAGTACATTTAGTATATGGAACAAATAATAAATACTAATGTGTATTGACCAAAGTAATAACTCTGAATGAAAGAACTTACATTGAGGAATAAAATGTGTATAAAAAAAATAATATTAATCACGTACTAAAAAGGAGAAAAAAGGAAAAAATCTAATATCAGTTGTTGATAACAATAAAAATAAAAAAAAAGAATTGAGAAAAAATCCACTGCCAATGTCACCCATTTTTCATAATGGAAAAAAAATCTTAGGTGGGTTGCGAATAGAAGAAGAAGGAATTATCGTTAAAGCCCATAAATAAAAAGGATGCAGTTATTAAAAGCTGTGTTAAATCTTAGATTGCAAGAACTATGAAACTTAGGAAAAACTAAGCCACCAAACATAAAGCAAGGACCTTGAAATGTTTTAAACGTAACTTCCTTGATAAAATATTCGCTAACAACCAAAGTCGACGATATCCACCATAAATCTTCCCAAGAGTACTATTGATGTGATCATAGAATCAATAACAACACTCAAATTTTTAACACATTCTACCCTCGAAAATCCTGAATCGTGAAAATGTCGGGCAATCTGTCATAATCCAGATTGTAACTATTATGTATGAATAAATACTTGGATTTACATGGATTCAACCTAACTTAAGTTATTGATTGACCAGGTTTAAATTCTATCAAGATCACTATTAGTACGTCGAACACCCCCTTCCAGCAAATCAACAGAATAGCTACAGTATACCTGTACATCGTTCGGATACATCCTGCACGACTCCTGGAAGATTATTTATAAAAGTATTGAGTATCCTCCAGAGGGGCGGAAAGGATAAATAAGTTAAGGAAAAATTGGTGGTATGAAGAAATTGTCGCAGAATGAATGGCTAAATCATTTTCACAAAACGTGGATGAATATTATCCGGTTCAACCAAGTCAGTCAAATATTGAAAGTATGGCCCTAACAAACTCGTACATCACTTAGAAGACTGTAGATATCTTCCAGTTGTCTAACTGTAGCCCTTCGTTTGATGCTTGCTAAGGCGCTCTTAATTCCTCACTTTTCCCACTGCAGTCTTGTTTTTTGCAAGCTTGATTCAATCTGCCGGAGAAAACTACAGGTTGCCTTCAATGATGTGGTACGATGGGCTACCACGCACAGCGCACTTCACAAAGCTACAGCCTACGCAGCGCACCATAGATTTTGCTAATAATACAGGCGGTATGGGGACAACAACTCAATCGGAAATTGAGCCTTACTCCAAGGTTAGTAATTTCGTCTATAACCGGCAACACCAGACTGTTTATAACTACAGCAGGTATCAGGGTCACAACAGGACCACGGGATAGTACTATATATTGAGACTTTGCAGGATTAAGTACCAATCTATTACCTATTGACCACTGATATATTCTGGCTAAATCCCCATTAATCTGAGTTAGGCAATCCTCCATAAATCCAACTGGTCTACTAAAATACAACTGAACGTCATCCCCATACATGTGAATGTTTACTTCCTTATTAATGCTCGGCAAATCATTGATGAATAGGCTAAAGAGGAGCGGGCCAAGAACAGATCCCTGGGGGACACCAGAAAGTAGAGGAGAGCATGGAAAAGTGGACGAAGTTAAACTGGTGCTAAATATATGAAGAATATAACGACTAATTGCCCTACATTACAAGATCTCGACAAATTTGGGGGAAGTATTATCAAGGCCCACAGCATCCGATTTGATAAATTACACTGCCTCCACTAACTCATCCAAATCAACGATATAATATACAAAGCGCAGCAAATTCCAAATTCTTAGATAGAAAAGAGTATAAATAATTATTATTTTTGTTTTATTAATTCTTTAAAGCTCGAATAATTTCTTTCTACACTCGATTGTGCAAAATATGCAAAATAGATTTAAAATGTAGTTAGAAAATTGAGCATCTAAATTTCTTATAAATTCGTTATCAAGCAATTGGGTCCTGTAATATCTTCTGTAGTCCTTTAGATAATTTCATTTAACTCCGCATTACACTCACTTTCCGCAATTCACACCAATATCACAATATCATAATATCCAATGGTACAAATACTCAAGATAATTGTGATAAACGAGTATCTAACCTACTTTACCTTTAACATTTACGCGGAAACTTAACACCCATCTATTAGGAGTATGTGCACCTTGAGTGGTGGAAAAAGATTTTAAAGTCGTTAAAAGGTCGTCGCGTAAGTACCGTGTGTTCCACATTGGCATGGTATTGTTGGTGGAGTTACAGAGGTATAAAAGCAGTCTCTGACAACCATAAATCATATTTTTTGGGATAATTTTTTTTTGTGTTATACCAGGCATACAACTGCTATTCGTTAAGTCTCCCTCTGGTTGGCTTTGTACGCTTCAGCCTTCATTATATTTCATTTTTCCACCGAAGGCTAATTTTTTTACTGCACTCACCCGAAATGTTTTTTTTTGCTTTGCTTTGCTTTGCTTTGCGACACATTCAGTGCTATATCCTACCGTCTCGCCCTCTGCGCACAAAGTTTCGGTTCACAGCAGATAGACAGAGCACTGTATACAGGAGAGTTTGCACGGCAGGAGCAATATCAACAGGTTCCGGCTTTTATGCAATAATCGTAAAAAGAGGATAAACGAACCAACGGGAATTTTTATTTGCCCAAGGTCATAGCAGTTTTTCCTGTTTGTATCCTATATCGATGCTGCTGCCACCGCGCCGGGCCGTTCTTTCGTTGTTCTGTTTCTGTGTTTAGCGTTCGATTTCTTCTTTTAAATCAATTTGAATATTCACAAGTTTTTGGAGTCACTTTTTGCTGGAAGAAAAGGAGGAGGATTTCAGTTTGATCTCCTCTTGTATGGGCGAAGATCAAGGAAGCTGGACTGTGTGTGTATAAATAACAGATATCGGCGAAATACCTGGTTAGCAAAAAGATTAAAAGGTAAGTAGCCGGGGTCCGAGAACCGTTTACCTTTCTTCTTCTGTGCAGGAATACTGCACAGTTAAAGATATTACGTGCTTTAGATATTGAAAAAAAATGCAAATTTGAACATGTGCACGCAATGCATAAGATATCTTTCTATAGTGACCGTAAATTAGCATAGAAACCAGATGATTTGCGTTAAGCAAAAATAAACAACGGTCTTGAGGAAAGTTTAATATTTCATATCAGTTACTAAGGGTGTGCGCGAAATGTGGCTAAAGGGGTAAATGGCTAAATTTCCATAAAGATGTCGATAATGCAGTATTATAAATCTCAGAAACTATACTTAAATGGCCAAAAAAAACCTTTAACCTTCTGCTATTTAATTAAGAAGCGACAGTAGTTTGCGACAGTTTTAATTTATTGTGGCATCAGCCCAAAGTTTGCTTGAGGTCCTAAAAGACCCCCGCGGCACATCGCGTTAGCTTTTTCGTAAATTGGTAAAAATTTATTTTTTTATTTTTCTTTATTTTTTAATTTTTATTACTACATTTATTTTTTCTTCTGTTAGTAAAATATTACTGATAACGAGTAGAGAAATATCATCAGGCGCACCGAAATTATGTATGCAAAATATTTTTTTCTAAGACAAAAAATCCGAAGAGCAGGAATAGACAATTTTTACAATCCTTACAAAGTAGAGTAAAATACCCAGTAACGAGCACCCTTAAGAGAATTTCAGCTTTACGATGTACATTTTCAACAAATGGTTACATTATTAGTTTAGCAACCGACCTTTATTAGTTTCTCTGTAAAGTTATGGTTTACGCTTTGAGATCAGAAAGTGATTTTATATTAGGAATTTTTAGAAAAGTTCAAAAATTAACGTAAAGGTCCTATGTACCAATAACGAGCATCCTGTAACCAGTTACGAGCATCCTGTAACCAGTTACGAGCACCCTTAAAGTTCCAGTAACGAACATCCAGATCTTCACGTTGAAAAAAAATTCGTAATAAGTTTATTTCCTTTCAAAATTCAAAGAAAATACTAAATTAAGTTAGAAAATTGGAAAAATATATTGTATATCTTCATATTTTTTATTTACTAATTACACAAAATTAATATTTTCTTATAATATTTAACTGTTTTCTAGGGGTGCTTTCTTTTCACCTAGAAAGAAATTTTCTATTCATATGGACATTTTTCAAGTATTTTTCGAAGTCAATTTCACTTCAAAATATAATTCAATGAAAAATATTCAATTTTTTTGTATAATTTATTTAAAACTTTTCTACCGTGCACTGAGCGTTGTGAACCTTAAAACTATCCTCAAATATAATGTTAAGAAAATAATAGAATCCGCTGAACATCGCCTTATTTTGATTGAATTCGGGGTAAAATTGAGTGTTCTCAATGACCGTAGATTTTAAAATTCTTTCTAATACAGACCCTGGTCAGTCCCCTACTTAGGACTTGGAATATTAGTCCTTGCTTCTATTTACTTACTTAAGACTTAATTTTGTACTTAAGTACCAAGATCTCTTTACTTAATTAATTACCTACATATGTTTGTACATGTCTTTCAATTCGCCGCAAAATGTAACAAGGACGTCCTCAACCTCATTCTCCAGCGAGTCACATCAATTAAAGCCTCGCTTTTTCTCGTTCTTTTCGGATTTTACATTAATATTATTCTTGAAATCTTCCACAAAATCTGACTTGCACTTTGATGAGAAGTGACAGTTTTACCCTAGATATAGTACCGGTGTTTAGTATTATATTATAATTTTCAATAGGTGGCTTATCTTATATTAATATTAACTAATCTCTATAATCTTATTTACAATACTGTCAACAAACAAAGATAGTAAAAAAGTACTTTAAAAAGTACTTTTTAGTAGTACTCAGTACGTAGTCACAACTACTTTTTATATATGCGGTTCTTGTACTTACGCTAAAGTATTCAGAACTTCAGTACTTGTACTTAAGTATTTTTTTTTGTTACTTACCCAGCTCTGATCCTGGTTAGGTTTAATAGCATTTTTAATTATTTTTATTTGCTTTAGTTTAGGATTTTGGTTTCTTTTATATTTGCAGTAGAACAGACACATATGCCGCATTGTACACACTTAATTCAGGAGCTCGTAATTATGTTAAATCAAATTTTAACCAAGTGTCACAAATAGAAATCTCCGAAAGAAATCTATTTTGATGCTTTTGTGAAGAATTCACGCAAACAAATGGGAGTTTTTATAGAGTAATTTAATTTCAAAGCGAATAGTATACTTTGAGTAACAATATATCTGGACATTTATCCCACTTCAATCTTTCAAAAACTGTGCTATTATAAATTTGTAA
>QYTT01090306.1:9539-32247 GCA_006980735.1 Dasypogon diadema
TTTTCTAATTCACACATTTTATAACGATATTACATACAATGCTTTTTATATAAACTGCCTTATGCTTAATGATTTTAGGCGTCATACACAAAAACTTGGTAGACCCATTTTTTACCAATCACTTAAGTGAATTGCAGTTGATTTTTTTCTAATTTTTCATAGATTTTTCTTTCAGTGTGCTCAGCCATTAATTTCATAAAATCCAATGCAACTGAACCTGACAAGTTGTCATCAGGTTTTATTGAATTGTTACTCTCTGCCATCAGCAGATATACTTTTTATAAAATCAATTCTTAACTTCTTCTTTTCCAACTTTTTTAACAACTTCTTCCAAGTAGCAAAAAAGCCTATTCAAACCGCTGCTTTTCAGCATATTTATTAATAACATTTCAGAAATCGTTCACTACTCTATGCAGATGATGTGCAATTGCATCTGTTCTGGCCTGGCTTCTAGAGAATTTAGAATTCTGATATGGATAGAATGTACATTAAGTCCAGATGTAAAAAACTGCATCCAAATCCTGGCAAGCCTCTGTGCATAAGTTTTTACAATGGTATATTCTATGCCTGATATTTTACCTACCATTCTGAATGAACTTGTGTTGCGAATTGTAAGTAAACTTTGGGATAACGCTCAACAGAAATATGAGCTGTTGCGATTATGCAAACGCAAGGTTAGGCAGAATTTATGAAAGTGTGCGAAGGCTCTGGCTTTTAGCTAATATTCTGTCTTGTAGCGTCCCACTTCTATGGATCTTGCTCAAATTTATTTGTGGTAGTATCGTTTTTTTTCAAATAGTGCCTGTACGCCTAAATTGGACCTAAAAAAGACTGTATACCCTTTATTTATGGATTAAGACGGTTCGACCACGTCTACTTTTTGGAATGCAGGTGTTCAAGTGTACTCTAGTATCCTTTCTGAAATATACATACGCAGGTAAATAGGCTTGTATATCTCAGAGAATTTTTCCAATTTACCACCTCTCAGCGGAACAGGGATTTGATAAAATTTCGCCTCTTCGAAATAGCGACACTCAGAAAACAGTAGACTTTCGAAGTTAGTCACCAAGGATCCGGTCTCCATAGTTCGAAATACGATGGAAAAAATGGCGGAAACTTTGGAGGAAACGAATAGAATTTTAATGGAGGCACATTTTCTAGGAATGCCTCGGAGGGATCTCGGATCGTGCATAATCGTATGGCCATGAGATTAAACCGGGATGCGGACGAAATGTTGGTGTCTATGGAGGAAGTGAAGAGGCTTAGCGCCATTCAGTGCTCCGGGCCTGGATGGAATATTCTCTGCCTTGCAACAGTCGGGTAAAGAGGTTAATGCACCGTGGCTTTGGGTAATTTTTATTACCCGCCTTGCGATAGGTCATATACCGATTAAGTGGAGGGAAACGAAGGTGATCTTTCTACCAAACCCAGAGATCAGGAAACTATACTGAAGGAGTATCTCCTGAATGTAAACCAGCATGCATATAAAGCTGAAAAATCTACGGAATCTGCGATTCACCAACTTGTGAGAGTGGAAGAAGAGAAAGCATTGCTTTTACCATCCTAATGGACATCGAAAGTGTCTTCGACAAAATTCAATATGATACACTAAAAATTGCCCTGCTAAGACGTGAGGTTAGCCCGTTGATGGTAAGATTGCTGGATAAAATGTTAAAGCAATGAGGCCAGTGGGGAATTAAGGGAAGGGTCACGAGAGGGTGTCCACCAGGAGTATTATCTACACAGCTAATCTCCACACTTGAAGCAACGGGAATTTACGTCATTAGCATATAGCAGAATTTTGAATTACGTAAAAGAGATCAGGGAACTTAGGATGCCCAAGGACAGGACCAAAAAGCTCAAGGTAACTGAAAGGTTTCACAAGAGCCTTATTAACGATGGATCATTTCCAGAGCAGCGGTGAATTCATCCCTAGTGATGGAGTATCTACAAAAACTCAATGAATATGCCTAAGTAAATGAGGTAACACTTTGTTGGGTTAGAGGACACATAGCAATCGAAGAGAACGCAAAAGTTAACCCCGGACTGAGGGTCAGGTATAAAGTTCCAAGGTCTAGAACCATATTCCGGCATGGTGAAGTAACGGATCGAGAAATGGATCATCAAAGAACATCGAAATCGATGGAGAAATATGACAACTTTACGAATTGAAGGATGATACATGTATAAACAAATATTCGAGATAGCAAGAGACGTCGAAGTTAGGATACTGCTTAGGAGTTTTCCGACAATGAACATTAAAACGGCAGAGGCAGCAAAAAGGCCCCGAGGGCAGAGGTCTACTTCGATATCCTTCTGTTGTGTCTGGAGTTTTTCACTTCGAATATGTTAGATATTGAGTAATCTTCAACGGCGGCGTATGGATCGGGTTGATGTTATATTTCCGAAAAATTCTTCCGATTTTGTCAGATGATTTAAATATGTATGTCGGAGAAATAATAGAACAAATTGGAGTTCAGGTTGCCTCATTAACTAATTTCACTCGTTAAATCCAATTGAGGTCGCTTAACTATAAGATGGTTACAGAGGATGAATTAAATATCGGTAAAAGGTGGAGGATGACGCGGTGCTCACGGTTACAGCTCGCCGATGATTCCAAAAAAGGAAGTCCCGAACTCTCTCACCAGGTTGTCCCTTGAGGTTTCACTGAACACTGAATTAAAAATTCAAATACTCTGTCCACATGCTATGAATTTTTACCATTTAAAATTAAGAACGTTTCAATTATATAAATTTCAGCCGTTCAGACGTCACTACATTTTAAGAACACATATCCTGGTTTAAGATCGGCTAATTGAATTGCTGGGAATCATTCTTTATTTTCAGTATATCGTTGCCTTACATCTACTTTTATGGGGCTTATTTTTATATCTACTCAAAAATAATTTACTCAAAAAATCTAAACAACGCCAAAAAGCTATAGTGAAGTTAATAACAATAATCTCTGACTTATCCACCCATTAAGACTGGCAGCCCCAGATAATGAAACTCTTCCATTTCCAGATTTCCTATGGGTTTAAATTTCAGCGATCATTCGGTTGAAAAAATAGTCATCCGAGGAATGAATCCCTATTTCACAACTCCCACTTAAGAAATATTTAAAGAATAACAATTTTTAGTTTCACTTGGATTTATAGCTACTTAAAAAAGTTCAGAGCGCCATAAAAATTTTGATATTAATAAACTCTAAGAATTCAATTAAAATACAATTTTCTAGCAGCCCCTCATTTTGTCTACACTACTAAACCGCAAAAGTTTCTCCTGGACATTTTCCGACTTACTTCTTTTGACGCCCTTACCACCACTTTTTGCGTAGACCAAAGGGCAGCTCAAAAGAATCGACAAAAGTTTTCATTAATCCCCAAAGTAGTTACTGCCAATTTTAAAGTTTACTGGCTCGTGTCGTTTGGGCGGAGAAAAGAAAAAAATACTACGTCTCCTTCAAGTATTTTTTTTATTGGCGTTTATACCCCAGTTGGTCTAAGTGGCGGTTGCAAGTGACTCCTCTAGTGGCTGGTAGAGCAAAAGAAAACTCTAAGTCTCAGGGATGCAGTTTTATTTTGCTGCTACTTTTACTACCAGCTGAGGCTTTACAGCATTTTTTACAGTGCCTGGCAAGTAATGAATTTAAAACGTTTGGAAAATTAATGAAGAAACAAGAGGGAGTTTCTCTCGCGGGAGAAATGATTAATTAATTGTTTTCTGAGGACTTTTTAAATGTAGGAACTTTTACAGGATTTTATAGGAAGATAATTATACGGAGTTCGGGATTAGAGTATAGCGGCAATGTTTTGGAGCAATCAAATTAAGATTGAAATGGGATGGATCAGGTTTTATAGACACGTCGTCCTTCACGATTTTAGAAAAATATGCAAAATTTTCCAAACTTCATTCATTTTGCTATTATCACATCTCTCCTCACACCTGTCTCAAACAAAGTTATTTACAATTGCGGAGTTTTATTAGAATTTTGCCTTTAAAAAAATGTGTGGGACCACAACGAGAATGTAATATGCTTTCAAATAATTCACAATGGTGTCAACGATATTAATACGTTACTACTCTACAGGGGTGAAATGAGACTTAACATGATTTGGTGGAAATTTATTTTGTCACCTGAAAATTTAGAAAATTAATTTAAGACTTTTAGCTGTTCTGTTGCCACAGACTCTTCTACTTTTGAGATATGCTGCAGGTATGCTACCAGGCGTTTTCATTTCAGTTCATTCACATTTGATTAACACGATAATATAAGAAATTGTTTTTCTACACTGTATTAGTAGGTCTTCAAAATAAACCTATGTTCCCACAGGGAATTTCTGAAGCTTGACGCAGCGAAATGCTTCTGTTTTCCTAGCTTTCATTGTTGCGATAAAAATACCAAAGCAAATAGGTTTCTCACAAATAAAAAGAAAGAATGAATAAATAAATAAGAAAAGCAGCTTTCTTAGGTATCACAATACTACAATGTGGCAGTCTTGATAGGAAAGTCACCGGCTTTAATAATTCATACGCAAACATTTCTGAATCATTTCTTGTGTTCCCCAGTGGAATGTTTTTTTACCATTGTAGAAAACCTGAGTTTATTACGGGCAAAGGTGAAGACTGACAAGCAAGCAACCGTCTGACAAAAGGTACAGAATCTCGCTCTATTCGATTGACATAGTTAAGTTGGTTCGGTCGTCATTCCTTGACCGAAAAGGAAACTTGAAATTTGGCCAATTAATTTCTGAAAGACAAACAGCGAAAGCATTTAAAATTCGGTAATTAGCGATTCAATCAAAGAAATTTAAGAGCTGTAAATGTAAGATGAGCACCCAAATTTCCAGCCCACCTTACCTTAAAGATGGCACCCACATTTCATTTGGGAGAAGCCATTAGACGCTGTCCGATTATCTCGAGATGCTTTTACTTGAATTATCGTGACGAATTGCTTCTCTATCCAGGGTGAAAGTGGTTCCCACTCCGTTTAATGTCAAAACCAAAGACGAAACAGTGAACTGCTCTGGGGTCATAAGAAGAGCAGGCTCGGGATCAAGAGGGGAATACAGAGATAAAAGGAAATTTCTAAGAGCCCACCCCGTCACCCACGCCTCAAATAAAACGATTACGGCACGTTCGAAGATGCCTTTTGCTCCAATAATTGGTTCTAACAGCTGTTGGGTCTTTAGAGGGCGGCTTGAATTTGGGCTGGCGGGTGGGCGAACGGACTACAAGAAATTTTCAACAGTAATAATTTAGCTGGAAAAGGGAAAGAAATACGAAGACTCGGAAATAAACAAGGATTGCCAGTGATCCAGTCGTGACTCCTGGTCTAGGCCAAGTATAAATTTTACTTGACATCGGTCGAAGGGAAATTTATTTCGACGGCACCGACCGACTAAAATGAATAAAGCTGACATCTCTCTCTGGCGATTCTTGGACATGGACATGATCCCATTTCTCACTCCAATCCTTAATCTTACAGTTCTTTTTTGCATTATCTCAACATTTTTATTGGAATCGCTGTTACTTATCACGTAATTGCTGGGTAGTGTAAAAGGAGCGCTAGTCAAAAGGACAAGGTACCCGTTGGAGGCGGCAATTGCGCGAATTAAGAGAATTATATCTGAAGAAAAACTTTTGAATCCTAATGACTTAGGGGTGGAAGTCCTCTGGAGGGTCGGGCGGGGGGCCAGAAGGAGAGATTGAATAATATGGGCAACACGGGTCTGAACTGATAATTACAGCAGTTTTATAGTTGGTGCCGGTTATCAGAACACGATGATGTAATCCCCTATCCGAAAGTTTTGGAGAACTTTTTTACAGCATTTTGTAGCAAAGTTTCAACTTTGTAATCCAAAAAGAGATGGAAATCTTGAACGAGATACAAAAAGGGGTTAGCTTGAGTTTATGTATGCCGAAGTGGGCGACGTAGCATCAGATCTATACCGGCATAGTACAAAAGAATACGTTAGGAGTTTGGGAAACTGAAGCTTCTTGGAATTTTATCTCTGAATTATAGAAGCAAAACTGGATGACAAAATATTTAAGTTCTTAATGATTTCGCAGTAGCCAAGTTAAATTTGTAGATAGAACTCATCATTTGATTCAATTTATTGCTCCTATAATGGACACCTCCCAAAACACCTAGTGCTCCTTGAAATTTATGAATTCGCATGTAATCACAATTGTGACTTTTATCCTTTTGATGAAATTTATAAAGCACATTAGTTCTTCTTGGGGTTCTAACCATTTTAAAATGTGCTGGATGTCTACACAAAAGGAACAAACTTCTTTTGATAAACATAAAATGATAATCATATTTCATTTCTTTATGATGAAACCTCAACTGGAAAGGAAAAGGGTAAAAGGAGTCAGAGAATGCATATTCTACTTAAAAGCTTTTCGCTCATAACGAGACAATAAGACGGAAGATGGTAACCTGTTTTGCGTCAGTATTGTTCTGCAAATGCGGGGATTAATTTCATTCTCTAACCAAATTTTATTTCCAAATTTTAGGAGATCGCATCTTTGGCACAGAGAATCCTCGACAAGAAGTTAGGATGCATGTTTCACCAGAACAATTTCCTTGAAAATAGCGATAAAAAACGTAGACAACGGGCTAATGCAATGCAGGGTTCCAAAGAATTTTGTACTTTGTTTAATTTAGACAATAAGATTTGCACAACTGTTGGAGAGTTATGAGTATTATATTTTATCCTTATGAGCGTTGTAGAGATCCCAAACATTTTATATGATTTTTAGCGATAGAAAACTGCGATGAGTGCAGCCAAGGTTATTGTCTCAAGCAGGTATTTTGGAATACATAAAAAATGGAAATTGTAATACAAAAAACAGCATCGAGTCTTGCGTATTAAATACGATATGATTCTCTCTGTACCAAGGATGATTCCAGAATGTCTTCGACATTGACACCAATAGTCCTTCCTTCCACATAAGCCCACTACTAATTGAAAATAGTGTGCGAAATCCTATTATCAGCAAGATTATGGATTGGATTGATTGATACGAATTAATAGAAAAGTAAGAAAGATAAGAGTCTTGAGACAAATCAACTTAAAAAGAACTCCATCGACTCGACTTGTTCGATTGACAAAAGCCACGATATAAGTAAACGACTTAATATTATGCTTTCGTATGACCATATGAATAATGAAAGCGGTTTCGGTTTTTTATAATCCAAAAAGAAAATATTTTTTGATTGACTCACATTTTGTATTTAGTAATATACTATCAAACTAGAATTGTATAATAGTCATTATTGTACTTTGAATTAAAAAAAAAAAACATATCGTCAAGTTCGCTACCCTCTCCGATGCCATGTCCAGCTGTCTTACCCTGCCACCCTCAGGTGTGGTCAACAATGGAGTATTCACTTATCTCTTTTCATTTTCGAGATAATCCGCGTCCCGAAGTCCACCCACCCTACTCTGCACCCCTTTCCATGAAAAATGAAAACGAAAATTCCTGGAAAAACTTCTTATGGCATTAATGTGGTGAGGTGTTAAGAAGTTCAGATGGATTCCACGCTTAAAGAAGAGATTCTGTTACAGTTACGGTAACCAGATGTCCTGCAATTGGAGGATTGTCCTCTATTTTGCTCATTCGTTCTCCCCATAAAAAACGACCACAAAATGTCTTCCATTTTACAACATTTGAAAATTTTAAGACATTGATTAGGTAACTTTTAATATGCAATTTATTAACATATATCAGTTGTTTCGTGAATTTGTGGATTTGAGGAAGAAAACACTACAATACTTAATTTTAAAGACTTGTCAAATTTAGAAAAAATTGTTAACTACATTTTAAGCATTCGTCATAACAATGCTACGGCGGAATGAGAGTTTAGTATGATGAAAGAAATGGAAATAGGTTAGATTTATATAATTTGGAAGTTCAATTAATGACCAAAATCAATTAGGATATGTCATGTATAAAATTTAAAGAGTTTTGAATGCAAACGCTGGAAAACAAATTCTATATTAATTTTTATAAAAGTACAACATTTTACCTGTACAGAATGGGCAATGATTTTGAGTAGCTTTTTTATTTCCTTTCTTGCTTGTGTTTTTAATTTAAGTTTATATGATAAATGAATGAATAAAAGCAAAGTTTTTGAAGGAAATGCTTATGCTGCCAATGTGCTCCAAAGCAAAAGGTTGTCTCTAAAATTCAAGCTTTTCAATATCTCTGTCCTCCATTTGGAAATCTTCATCTGGCTACCCTAGTTACAATATTTATGAGTTACTAAACTAATTACTACATGTAAATCAAATCAAATGTAATTTAAGCGAAGCTTAAGCCTGTAAATTAATCTCTAAGTCAAAGCAGACAATGAAATTTACAACAACCCCATCTATTGATTAATTTTGAAACTGAGAAATATTTTAAAGTAAAAAGACATACCTATGTATAACTAAGGAATACTTTCAATTTCGATTTGTAATTTACACTTAACTATCAACTTATCTGGTACTCAATTTGCACGGTTTCGGTTTAATACGATCGAAAAAATACAAAGAAACTTCATTTTATGTGAAACTATTTTGAAAAAATGGCAAAAATCTTATTTCAAAAGATATATTACCAATTTATACAAGTGAATCTCGTTTTGCACGACTTCGATTTACACGATATTTATACAATCTAATGTGTAAATCCAAGATTTTCAGTTATGTACACATAGCAACGCGTTTTATATGTTTGCTTTACTAGAAATACCGTCAGATTATTTCAGCACACAGCATATCTACTTCTGTTCCAGTTTACATCAGTGAGCAGAAATCTAATCGCCCTTTTCCTATTATTATTTTGAGCATTTTATTCTCAATGAATTTCCTGGGTAGTAATTCTGCACGTGAACAGATTCCAAAACGACACTTCAAGTCCCAGTGCACCAGGCATAGTGATGCACTTCTCGGCTGATTTCTTCGAAAATGCCGTTGAATTAATATTCCATAAAGCAACCGCCCAATCGACAGACAGGCAGCAAAACATCATCAGAAAATTCAAGCAAGTAAAATTGAGAAGCTCAACCGAAACATGCAATGAATTTTTCATATTATACTCAAGTATTACCCACCTCTGCATTTTTCTACCTTGCTCTAAGACCGATGAGTTTTTCTTCGGTCAGTGGTGCAGAGAAGTTATCACGGTAAGAAGAGGCTGAAGAATGTTTCATTCAACTAGGAAAAAGACGATTTTTAAATAAAATACTCACGTAATTGTTCTGTGAGAGGTTTTATAATGCACGCAAACCAACAGTGGGAATAACTAAAGTCGCAGCAATTTTCAGTAGAATTTCCTCAATTTATGGCTCCGTTCTTTTCACCTCGCACACTACCGCGGCGCACCTTAAGAATAATGCGATAATGGCGCAAAGAATTATTACAGTAATAAGTCTGATGATAATTGTTGCATTAAATGCGATAGTAGTTCGCATCTATTGCTCCACATCCATCCAGACGTCCCACCATCAAGAATTCAAGTATTCCAGCATCCACACCACACATCACTCCATTCTACAAATCGACAACTACCCGAGTGGTTGGTGGTAACCATCAACCTACTTGTGGCACGCGCAGTATTTTCCTTTTTTCATGTTTTTCCTACGTTTCGATAAGGTGACTCCCTAGAGATAGAGTGAGTGTGGGAAAATGGTTTTACACTAAAAGCCTGTGGATGAACTCCCAGTTTGCAGAGCAAGGATCCCAAAGACCAAGAGGCCAGTTGAATTGAGCCGAACTATACAATTGGGAGATGAAACAAAAATTCCAACAGTTCTAGGGATTTCCTACTTTCCGTCATAATCGGAGGACTCCTAAAAACCAGTGCTCTTTACTTTCATTTCGTTTTCAGTGTACAATAAAACAAGTGCTTTATCACTTGAAAAATTACGGCTTCTTTCAGTCTGCCCTAACCCCTGGGCTTATTTATTAACTTTTAGTTGCTTTGTTATTTATCACTTCGTCTTACCGGCATCCACTTTTTCCTGGGTTTATTAAAGTTGTACGGTAGATTTGATTTGTTTGGTTTACCTTCGTTAATCTCACGCGAAACGGAGGGATTTCTCAGGCAATTTAATAAATAACGCTAGAAATTGAAACGAAAACTATCTTATTTAAACTAGTTCCAAGTTCATTTGATTTGGGTGTGATCATTTCTAAGGGCCTATTCCATTCCAAGTCTTCGTCTTCAGCTTCATTTTGTTAGAACTGTTAGTGACGTCAGGTGGCTACGTCATGTAGCATGGCTCGTTTGTATAACACTTCATCAAGTCAACGATTGACAACTTGACTTTATGAAAACAAAACACGTATGTTTTCGTTTTAGTTTTTATTTACACAACTTTTACAATTAAAGTGAAATGATTTAAAGCAAAAATAGTATCTACATAATTTGTATAAATTTTTGGCTCATAGATACATTAATCTTAGGGCCGATTCCAATCCAATCCGAAGACGAAAACTTGGATTGGAATCGGCTCTTAACCACGAAATGATAAATGAAATGTCAAAATCCGAGCAAAGCAAACGAAATGGAACAAGCTAGCTTGTTTCTTAACGTTACGAACTGTTATAACGAAACGAAGTCTTGGATTGGAATAGGCTCCAAGTGCTATCCATATTGAGATTATTGTTATTATATGGTACGGGATATATGTCTTTACCCCTCATAGCTGCTACAATGTTATGCCAAACAAGAACTCGTAATCTACTAGGGATTGTAGGAGAGCACCTCAAGCACCTCAAGGTCAAGGAAGCGGCTTTTCAGGCCTGCAAATAAGTGCCCTGAAACTTGTAATAAATGCAATTCCATCATTAGAAAAGTCAAGTTCCAGTTTTACCAGAATATTAGAAGAGAGTATTTGCATGTTCTTTAAACCGTCAAAAGCAATTTCACCTCTTCTTTTATACCACCCTTCATCTCTAACAGGAATGTAAAAGGTTTTTCAATAAGGACCCTTGATTTTTAAACGTAAATAGATCAAGTTGTGTGTGTGATATCTACTAAATTTTTTTTATTTGAAAGAATATTTTATGGCATTAAGTATGGAATATAGCGTCGCCCAAAAGTCCACCGCAGCATTGGTTGGTGGCACGTATTCGGGAAGTCCAATTTTCGATGACTTTGTCGCACAAATCTGGCACAATTTGCTGGATGGCACTCGTCGTAATATTGACTTTGAGGGCATCAATTGTTTGCGGTTTATTTGGATAGACCTGCGATTTAAGATAGTCCCAAAGAAAGAAGTCTAAGGGCGTTAAATCGCACGATCTCGGTGACCTAAAATCGTTCGTGCAGAATGTCCATCGTGGCATGCGGTATGTGGTACGTAGCGCCGTCCTGTTGGAACCACATGTCGTCAGTATCCATATCATCCAGTTTAGTTCACAAAAGCTTGCTTATCATCGATCTGTAGCGCTCGCCTTTAATGGTTATGGCAATGCCAGTTTCGTTTTGAAAGAAGTACGGACCGATGTTTGTGCCAAACCAAAATCCGCACCAAACAGTGACTTTCTCAGAATTCATTTGGTGCTAGTGTTTCTTGTCTGGATTGATATCGACCCAAACCCGACAATTCATCCAAAAATGGGCCTCGTCGATAAAGATGATTTTTTGGCGAAATTTCCAACTGCTCCAGAGCCCAACCAGCGAATACACAGCGTTGTCTATGGTCGTTTACTTTACGCTCCTGGGTCAGTTGGATTTTATACGGGTGCAGACCCAAGTCCCTATGCAAAATTTGCCAAGTTGAAATCGCAGAAAGGCCAAGTTCTCGTGAACGACGAAAAATTTACTGCCTCGGGTTTTCCCGCACACTCTCATGCACAGCAGCGATGTTTTCAGCAGAGCTTGCATTTCGGTGAGGTACGGGTGTTGATTGATTATTTACCGAACCGGTCGACTTGAATTTGGCCACCAAACGTCAAATAGTCGACTCCGCAGGACGGTTGTGGTGAGGATAAAAATCACGTAATGCGCGTTTCTCGAACAGATCACTGATTTTGATAATACAATTTGATAATTTGCACACATTTCTCAAAGCTATAACCTTCCATGGTGATTTGCCATACACTACTAAACAATTTAAAACAAATTTGACAGATGGTGCTTTAACAAAATGGTCGCTTTAACCTCACAAATTTCGAGCGTCCATATTGACAGACCTTTTATATACGGACTCATTGGCAAAGGCAAATATTCTATTTGCTATTTTCGTTGCAAATTCGTGCATGTCATCTACCACGCAAGCGGCCAAGGCTCCCTCTGGGAGTAATACTAATCAAAGATCGCTTCATTTCTGTAAGCGATAGATCTACAAAGTTTTTGCGAATCTCGACGTGTCTAAAGCCATCGGATTTGGTGGTTGGACAATTACCAGAGTAATTAAAGGGTCATTCCACTGAAGAGCGACCGATTTCGGGAAATTTTCGGAATCGGCTGTCTCAGATTTTAACGAAGTTTTACTAACAAGGGAAGGTTCCCAACGCGTAGAAGCCGATTTCAATAAAATTTGGCACACAGGTAGAACCCGATGAGTCGTATCAAAATCCGCTTTCAAAGTGTGCTAATACTGCCCCCTTGGGGTGATACCCCCTCAAAACTCGAAAAATTTCAATTTTTATGAAATTTGAAATTTAATATCTCACGTTCTAATAAAAATACTCTTAAAATTCTAGTTGTATTTAGTTGCAAAGGTCTTAGACTTTCAAATAAGATAAAATTCGCAGGCACCTTCCTTGGAGCCAACTATAAAAAAAACAATTGTTAAATACAGCATTTGTCGGGTTTTGTACTTTTTAATAAAAGTCAACATATCATCAGCATTACTTGCTCTTGTAAAATGATTAAACATTTAACACGTTCATGCCGGCGTGAACCACCGGTGGTACACACGGGAACTTTAAGAGAAGCAGAGTCCATTCTTTTTCCTAAATATTCAACCACCCCTAATCGTCAATGTAAAATTATATAGTGATTTAACATGTTCACGACGACGCTTTATTAGTAAGAGAGCTTTCGTATTTAGTTTATCATGTAATTTTCTCGTAAAGTGTTCGTGTGAACCACCGGTGGTTCACGCCGAGGTGAACGTTAAAGAAATAAAATATAAAGGAGAGTCAGGTGCGAGTAGCTAAAATTTTCGTTGCATTGGTGATGTCTCCTTTGCTGTAGCAAATCAAGGGTCGGCTTTGGAGTTTCAAGGTCCAAAACCATTTTCCGCCATTGGGGAGGTATGATAAGGATTTAATCGAGAAATTGGTTATAAAAGAACACTAAAATCGGTGGGAAAGTATGACAGCTTGCTGGCAGGCTAAGAAAGCAATTTTGCTGTCATGTGGAACGGCCAGATAAAAAGTTCTAAACATGGCGCGAGGAAGACTCAGATGGTTAGTTTCTGGGCACTCAGATGATTGGCTGGTATGGTAGCTTTGGATATCATCTCAAAAGGAAGGATGATAGATGCAGACTGTGCCTCGAGGATATTGAGACGGCGAAGAATATTGTATGCGACTGCCCAGCCTTGCCGAGGCCCTATGGGTAGCATGGGACAGCCAACTTACAAACAAATGCTCGAAATAACAAGAGACGTTTAGGTTAGGGAACTGCCTAGGACGCGTACTATCTAAGACAGCTCTTAACAGAGGGACGAAAAAAGACCCGAAAGTAGAAGTCGGCTTCGAGTGTCAAATTTAAAATTTGAAAAATTTTTGGGCAGCGAAAAACAAAACCTACAGCGTACACATTTTATGTAAAATCGATAAAAGCATTTAATTACAACAATTATTAATAGAAATATATTTAAAAAAATTTGGTATGCAATATAAATTACTAAAACCGTTCAAAAAATACTTTAACTCAGCAAAATCGAAATTCTTTCTCACTGATTAATAGGTTTGCAATTTTAGTTCAGTTCCATATTTTGAGTTTAAGAGAGAGAGTTATATTTTCAAAAGCAATTTTGGTATCAATATCTAGTATGTATGCGTTTTTTCGGAAACGCTCCGTTTATTTATATTATGACGTACGTCTATGTATCAAATGATTCTATATATATGTATATATATATCGCCAGGGTAAGCTTTGATTTAACTTTCTGAAAAAAATAATATGTATTTGTACTAAACGCATCGCATCAATAGCTGTCAGTACATTATTGTATTGTATTAATTTTTAAATATTGGTTATTTACTGGCCAAAATAAAGTCAATGTGTCCAGTTGTACTACTGAAAATTTCTGCTACTATGTATTACAATTATTCCTGTATTCACCTTTTGTGCCAAATTACGGGAAAAATGTATCGATTTCAAAATTATCCTTTGGTGTCGCAGCTAGCGAGTTAACCATTACTACACACATGCGACATGCTGTGTCCATACCTACTATACCTATTTGTGAACAACTAGTCATTCTGCTCATTTGCTCGGTTTGCTCAGTAAATTTACTTGTCCAACAGCTAATTAATTAGACTAAGGCAACCATATCAAATCAACGTTAAAACAGGTTTCCTTCCGGTAGAAAGTACATTCGAACACAGAAAGGTAGATGACTGTATACGAGTCGGCCTGCATGTGCCCAAATTAGTTGGTAATTGTAATGGCACTGCATGAATTATTGGTGCAAGTGTTTGCTCGGCTTAAAGAGCATAATAATCACCTTAAAGATTGTTGTTTGGAATTAAGAGGGAAGTAATTTTGTTCACTTCGAATAGATGAATGTTGGTCATTCTTGTAATCACTATTCCGCTTCCATGGAAAAAACGTACCTGAATAGAGTATTAAAGTAGACTGCACAATCAGTTGATAACTGCTATAAAAATGTAGAATATTGATGGATATAAAACTTAGTGGAATTAATAAGCAGATAGTAATTGCCTTTACCTTGCATTACCACTACACTCCCAAATCAAATCGTATTTATCTGTCTGTTTATCACTGCACAACCCGAAATGGTGAAATGTTAAAGGGCTTCGACTTATTTTCCTGCATTTACACCCATAAAACGATTATTCAAATTGAGGGCTGATAAGCTGTAGAATTTTCACCAAATCTTTAGCGTGACCGATTTTAATTTATGCAGTCCTAGCAGTCCCACTGATTCCCTTTTTAAAGGGTAACCAAGAAAGGGAAAGAAATAAATAAATTGCTACTTAATTGAGGTCAGGGGTGGAGCACGATTCGTAGTAGGTTTGCATAATAAAACAAGAAAGGCTTTTGAGTGGGACTCTACTGAGACTTCCTTCCTGTTCATTGTATACGAGGAGAGGAGATTCGGTTTAATGAGATGCGTTAGAATAAATTTTGAGAAATATTTGAATTTCAATTTCTTTCGTGCTTTTCTTTTTCGCTTTGTGTTTTTCCTGAGAGCAGTTATACTTTTGCAATAGTACTGCGTGAAGTAGTAGGCTCCACTTCAGTTGACTTCCGTTGAATATTCGAGAAAAAGACTTCTTACGAAGCGAGTACCCTCTTCTAAAGAAATTCCTAAATATCTTAGCTTTTCTCCTATACACAACTCACCAAATTTACATATTTTCAGAAGCTTTAGAATATGTCTACTCCTATAATATTTTGCATGATTCTATTGTTTCCTCCACTAATATTGTTTTGATTGTGTATTTACATATTTCGGAAGTTTGGCGAAATTTTTACGAAAAAAAATTCTTCCAGAAGTGTTTCGAAGAGGAAATTAAATAAAGGAGTATTTTGATAGACATATTCATATTATCCTAAGGGAACATTCTTCGGGGAGAAGCTCTGTATAAATAAAATACGGCATTTAGGAGGTGTGCTGTGTTTGGAAAGGTCCATTGAAGCAATTTTAAAAGATGGAGGAGAATTTGGGTTGGCTTTTTTGTTCTATTCCGTGTAATTCTGAAGAATTTCGATTCATCTTTAACCCCAGGCTTTGAAAGAGAAAAAACATTTTTATCAATAGCATTTACTAAACAGATATAGCTGGACTGGGAACCGGAAATTTAAATCAATACAACTAAGGAAGAAACTGGAGCTTTAGACTTGTATGCCACGTTGGGTATTAGGTACCTTTTTGCTTAAGAGTATTTACTATATCCGGAATTTGAAGCTGTCAGTGTATCGAATATTAAAGTCAAGATGTTAACCAGTAAATCAGATAATACTAGAAAATAAAGCAGTATTAATAATGCAACGAGATTCTAAGATGTGAGAGATCCTGGAGACCGAATCTTAATCACGGATATACCCGAAACACTACAGATAAATGCAGAGGAGTGGAGACTATTAAATCGAATCTTTAATCAAAAAAGGGTCGAATAAGTAATTCGTTCTGTTTAAAACTGCTGACGTGAGTAGAGTGTTGTTTTCTGTACTTTAACAGGGGCAGGTGAATTGGAATGCCCCGAACTATTTAGTAAACAAACTAGTGGAACAGGTTCTGCAGCAGAGAGCATTTATTAGCTACTTCTTAGATATGAAGATAACATTCATCAATGGCCTTCATGATGATATAATAAGTTCCATCAACAGGAGAGTGAAGAAAGGTACATAGTTAGCTTATAAAATGATGTGAAGGGACGAAAAGTGACAAGAAACTACCCATTGGAGTCTGGTGCCGATATAAGCATATTTGAAAGGATGAGAAAGCAGCAATTAAATAAGTGGAAAAAATATAAAGTGATATGATATGTGGACAGAAGCCCTAGAATTATGAATGGTATCAGCCATTATTACAGCACTGATAGATTCTGAGTTCGATTGACTTATGAAGCTAAAGGATTGGCGTGCGTAATTTGTTCTCATCGCTAAAAGAATTCAATTAAAAATTAAATTCTAACCTTCAAAAATAAATCGGGGACCACAAAAAATCTTATGTAAATTTCTATAACACTCCTTAATTTGTCGCAATCGATCTGGAAAAATTTTTACAATTTTATTATTTATTTATTCTTTTGAGTGCTTAACTCGGATAGTTTTCTTTCAATCAAAACATGTTCCCCAACAATAAATCAGTGGAAAATGGAACACATCAGAACGCCAATTCAATGAACCTCCTTTAGTATCCAAATGTGAGAACTATTTCTGTTAGAACCGCGAGTTCCGATACAAAAGGTTTTGTTTACTTACGCTCTACCATACACCAAAGTCTTCCACTATTCGGGCATACAAAAGTTTATGAAGCACGCAAACCTATTGACTTTTGCTCCCGAAGCAAATTTGCAGAACACTTGTACTAATATAACGAGACTAAAGGGGACTACAATGGAGAACGAATCTACTTCTCCGCTATTATTAAATTGAATAGGCTCTAAAAAGTTCACTACGCAGCACATCTCGTATTATTCAAGGATTGAACAAAAGGTTGTGCCCCTAGAAATAGTTTAATTAGATGTGCCGCTTGCACAAAGGAGCTTGATTGAACCGAACCCCGGTCGGAGGAGTTTCTGAAAGGCTAAGTGTTCAGAATTATCATTCCTGGTGTACCTATCTGGAACTCATGTTAACCCAAAACAGACATCCCGCCGTACTTGGTTGCTCTTGATGTATTTCCGCAATTATTAGCCTCTCGGGATCGGAAGTAATTTTATCGAAGTTACCCAGGATAATTGTATAGGTGGTAAATGTTTACCACATAGCATCTGTAGCCGCCCTGCTAACACTGTATGTGCACATTAGGATGTATGTATAAATCGACGTGATAGATACCCCTTCCGCTGTTCGAAATTTATCTGTATCAATGGACTGCTGCACTACTAAAAATCAATAGACTTTGATGGATTCCATGGATTACAGTTGCACATTACTCCTCTCCTGAAAGGGTGAAGTATACATTTTCGAGCTAAAAGTCTACGATGAAGGATGGCTCCAATGTGATTACTTTCTGCCAAGGCAATTTCTCATACCTACCGTAAATCGAGTGAAAAATAAAAAAGACGAAAAAACAAGCAAACGAATCAACGAATGAATTGTATTAGCCGAATGCAGCGTTACCAGGAACGTCAATATTCAGGATGCATCTTCCGTTTTCAAAAGGAAACTTCTACTACTTCCAATGACAAATCGCAGGAACTATTGTCGACATCGTTTGCGATACCTTCGATTGGGAAACACAATCTCCTTCACTCGAGTAAATCCCAGGCTCTGACTGCGGTTCCCCAATTTTTGTAAGTACACATCTCCATTGGATAACTGAAACTGGATAATGCTGCTTTCTTTCATCCCATCCATATCTGCTTCTTTTTTGGCTTAAAGGCAAATAAATGTAAAGCGATTGGAAATTTTCGCAAATTACCGACAAGCACCCTAGCAAATTGAGAAAATATCGTCTTGCGTGAAAAGGACGGCGGATTCATGTAATTGCGTGTACTTCTTGCCACAAACACCTCCACAAGTGTTGTTTGCTGTATCACGCACCGTTGGACATGTACGTAACACCTATAGTCACATTAATTTTGAATCACGTACATCTTGTTCTTCTTCTTCTTCGCATATGCTTAATTTTTGGGGAAAGGGTTGCGAAACAAACAGAAATTCTAGGAAGTTTTGGCTTTCTTCTTAATCCCCGGGCTTACAGACTCTTTCCACTCCGCAGGATTTCAGACACGTTTGAAATTACTCTCATGATTAGATGGGTTTACTCACAAGAACTTCCCAGTTGGATTAACTAATTCTTCCTGCGTTGGTGGAAAATTTTCGTTTTAAATTAAGCGTATAACTGATTATGAGATGAAAGTTAAAAATTCCACACAACTTTATTGTTTCTCGGACTAATCCTCTTAAAATTGCTGCACTCTACTGAATAATTGAGGTACACATGTACATATATATATATATACATGGTGAACTACGAATCTGTGACAACCGACCGGCTACGGATAGGTCTCATTGAGACGAGCAAAAAATTGTATGGAGAGGGGAGAGGCTAAATCCCAAAGGAAGCTACAGTCATTTTAAATTTTCTGGCATGTATTTTATTGTAACTTCTCAATGAGGCACCCTATGACAAAATGACTGTAGCTAATCACCCTTTGGATTGTGCCACATGGCGGGCGAATTAATCGCTCTATTACAATTTTTTTTAGTATGCATCTATTGTGTAAACATATTTATGTAAAATAAAACTGCGTGGAGATCCTCAGGTGTATTATACATAAATAAAAATTAGCAGACGCAAACAATTTACTACTTACATTTTGTTTTTTTTGTGCCCTACATCTAGGGTTGCGAGATAAGTATTATTTCAAATATCACATACCAAATACTCTCGTAATATTTTCATTTCAAATACAAGATAAGTACTTAAAATACTTAAAAATATTATTTACATAAGTAACGTAAGTATTAGAGTACATAAATACTGCTTAAACCATTTCGTTCATAAAGTTGGAAATTATCTGAAGCAAAGCGTTTAAATAAGTGTTTCAATTAGATATTTCAAAAAATATACATACTATTAGCGGCCATTTTTTTAGAAGTAATTACTCTGTATCGATTCCTCACAGATATTTCACATGCATAATAATAGTACAAGAATGCAATACATGCAATGGAAAGGTAAGAAGGCAAATATCTCGGGAACTAGAGGAGGTAGTCTCAAATAAAAATGAACTATATCTTTTATATTACGATGCAAATAAACTATCTCATCAGATTCCTGAGGTATCAACTATCTTGCTTTTTAATTACGTTTTCGAACAGCTCCTTGCTTAACGACTAGTAAATTTTATTATGCTACTGCGTGTGGAATGCATCTCCCTTTCATTTGAGGCAAAACCCATAGCCACAACTCAATTTTTTAACACCCTCTCGCCCTTCAACTGCTACATTTTATTGTAGAAATCATATCCTCCTTTCATTTGAGACTACACATGTACTGATATCTTCCCTATGTAGTTATCGAGATATCAATTCTTTTGCCATTAAATTGCACTTTTTAACGCATCTTCACCCTGCATTGCTCATTCTGCGAACCAAGAGAATCTTGAGCTAACTCAGAAATACGAGTTAGCTCCATTTGAGCCAGATCAGCAGTATGAGCTGGTTCAAGTATAGTTAGCTGATATCTCATTAAAACAACTGTCACCAACAATATGTACGTTTTTAAACTTTGAAGAATTGAAACACTGTTTATATTTAGTAAATATTACTTTATACATCTGCAATAAAAAATGCTTAAAATTATTACATATATATATATATATATGTGGGATCACAGTACGTGCCCGTAATTTAATCACCAAAATCCCACTGCCGAACGCACCCACAGTTGGCAGTAATGATGACAGGGGACGACAGCTAGCAATGAGATAACAATCGCTTTTGCATAAATCCCCGAAATCCCAAATATAGGTATATAGTTCTGAATTTTAGACGAATTTTTTACCTTCATTCTATCAATACTTTCAGAATTAAATATGCAAATTGTTTATTGGATTGTTTATTATATAGTATATTCGATAATTTTAAACACCGAA
The DNA here is from genome assembly GCA_006980735.1 of Dasypogon diadema. Classification (NCBI taxonomy): domain Eukaryota; kingdom Metazoa; phylum Arthropoda; class Insecta; order Diptera; family Asilidae; genus Dasypogon; species Dasypogon diadema. Next base: position 30,023 of record QYTT01090306.1, read on the forward strand.
TTAATTAAATGCATTGAGCTTTTACTTATGGAAAGACTTGAATAAACATAATATTTAAATAACTGAATATTCCAATACTTTCATATCTGAAGTATTTTAGTATTTAACTATTTCGACGGTAAGATGTATTTGAAAATCGAAATGATTCAATACTTCCAATACTTAAAATATTAGGTATGTAATTGAAATAACCTTCAGCCAGAATTTGACTTAGTATCTCTAGGGTATGACATAATTAGTTTAATCCAATTACAATTTTTTTTCTTGATTCCAACGCTCTCAGCTATTTTCAGTACTTTTGGACGCCGGTCTATCAGAAATGTGTCATGGACCTTGTGAATGATTTGTTTCAGTAGCACTTTTCGCTGTCTTCTTTGAAAGAGTCGAAAATGATAGTACAGATTCCTTCAAGCACTTTTCTTAATCTTTCATAAATTTCAGTCCGTCCGCATCAAAAAATTTAATTACAGAAAAAATGTCAGAAAGCATGCGTCGTCTGCTATCAACTGCATCAATGAAAACTCCATTCACAAAATTAAATGAAATCACGGCAGTTTTCATTTCAAAAATGGAACTTTAAAATTTGACAAAAAACGTTGTTCTGCTACGACGTCATAGACATCATTCTAATAAGATTACTTATGTAATTAAAAAACAAATTTAAAAGAGAATTTTTGCAATTAAAAACAATACTGATAAATGTACAGCAGAAAAAACTGCACAAACTACACTGCAATTATTATTGCATAAATATAGACAAATAATTAGATTAATTATGACAGATTTTTTTTTTGCCTGGGAGAAGTTAGAGTGGAATAAATTGAAAAATTTTGTACTTTCATAAGAATGAATGCAATTGAATCAGAAAGATAAGAGTATCTTCTTTGATATTGCGTGAACGGCATTCTCTGTTTCATGATGCAAATATGTTGTCAAAATTCCAAAAAATGGATCGAAATCGGATCAGAGATGGGATATAGAATTAGAATTGTATCATTTTTTGTTTATTTTGGCATTACCTGGCCCGATTACCATTAATTGCGAATATCTCTGGGGAAATTTTCACATTTAAAGTTGTTTTTTATAACGACACCATTGAGGTCCCAGTATAAAATTTTGCAGGTACTTAGGAAACACTTGGCGATAAAATATATTAAAATATGAAAAAATTTACAAATACGCATTTCCAGATATTAAAGGACGAAGGACAAAAAAATGACCCTAAGGATCCTTTTTGCTGGATTTGATTGCAGGATACCTTTGTGTAATCCTTGGAGTGTAACCTTTGAAATAAGCCATCAACCACTACCTTATCTTAACTATTACAGAAGTTATGATTTTTCAACTCTGACCAGAAATTGAATATTTTCGGTATTTAACAATTTTCAAAAAAAAAATCATAACTTCAAAAATAATTATTCGAAAGCAAAAATATTTTACACATATTATTGTATGCTTGTGCGGTACAATTTAGTAAAATATTATAAAAATCTGAGGGCGTCGATTCAGAGCCATTGGTCGATTTTTAATGGAATGACCCTTCCCTAATTTTCCTCCGCATAAGTTGTGTTATGTGCATAATAGGGTTCACTCCTGAACCTGCTTAGGCAATACCAAAAAAAATAACAGGCATTAGAATTATCAACCTTAAATGGAGGTTTTGCCTTATAAAGAGTTAAGGTCACAAAGATATCCTTACATGGCGGAAAAGTACACGGTTAGAAATTTTGGTATAAAAGATAAAATTATTTATCCCAAAGAATTTACAAAATTATTTATTCTATATTTAGTATGAGTCCCGATACATTACGGAGTATAGAAAATACGTGTATGATTTTTTACTGATTCTTATAGGAAAAAAAATTCGTATTCAGTGTATAAGTGGTTAGTATTATTTCCATAGGAGTTAAGATAAAAGTAATAAGAAGGACGTATAAATTCCATACAATGATGTATACATACACACAACTTATAAATGCTTTATACATTATCCAAACTACAATCATAAAATCTCAGAAGTTATGGGATAAACGATGCTATAGGATAAATTTATTTATAGTTTCTTGGTATAAATACCCGGTTATGCAGAGTAAATTCATATTTTCGTAGAGTCGATATGTCATGCGCAGTTTAAAGTAAATTCGTGTGCCTGTGTAAGACATCAGCAAATAAAGATTCTGCCAGTGTACAAATAAAAAACGTACTCGGTTTATAGTAGAAGTGAT
>QYTT01090310.1:0-12794 GCA_006980735.1 Dasypogon diadema
TATAATTCCAACCAATGAAATATGCATGCCAAAAACGATAATTATTAAAATATTTGTTTAAAAATATAATTCACGCCCAAAAAGTTCATTTCGATTTCCTATTGAAAGTAATACATGTAACTTACCACACCTGATTAATCAATAGTAGACTTCTTTTTAGCAAACAATCCACATTTGCTCATACACTCCCTTTAAATTAAACTTCAACTTTTTATCGCAGGAAATTATTCATTTTATCTCACTCCCGACTGTTCAGGCACATATTGTATATATCGGCAATGTAAAACAGTAGTTTCCGCCACCTTTTCCCCTAATTAAATCAAATTCAAGTTAAATGAATTTAAATTTTCAAAGGACATATGCATGCCGCAGTGATATTCACACGCCATAACCCCGGAGTTAGAGAGCTTTTTGAATTAAATTACATTTATTTTGATATATTACACAGACTAAAATTTATTGATTAAATATTGGATGCAAATGAAAATTTATCCACCAAATGTAATTTCCATATTCCAACTAACATTCTCCACCCTTTGAATTAAAAATTTTGCGGGAAGAATTAAATACTACATCAAACCTACCATGATATAAAATTCTTTAATCTTGAAAATTAATGGATACTTATTTACGTACTGCTAAAGTACTCGTAAAGTTTTACAGAAATGAAGTGTTATTAAGACGGCGTTTCTATCCGTTAATTAAGTCCATTTAAATAGAATACTTCCACAAATAAAAGAGTTATTCGTAAGGCGCAAAGTAATTAAGCTTGAGCACGAAACACAAACAAAACTTCGACTTCACAAGGCCGCTACATCACCTAAATAGCTGAAATATTTACTTTAAGATTTTAATGAATATCAGTAACTTTGTTTAAAGATTTGTTTGTAAATTTAAATCTGTGTAGAGTAGCTGTACAGCTAGGTAATTCTTAGTAATGTTAGTATCCTTTTTCGGTTAAAATGATGTTATTGTTGGGTATATACATATCAAAATGTTGACTGTTTTGTAAATAAATGACTGGACTCTGTAGATAACTCTTGTTTCATTTACGTGTAGAACAATTTTTTTATTTCATTTCTTCAATATACTGGGTAAGTTGATTTTATTTTCAGCAAGCAAAGATTGGATAGTCTATACTAAACAGTGGATAAAAGAGTTAATGCACGATTATATGGATGCGTGATCTGTAGCATTTTCTATGAATAAAACATATAAATAAAGAAAACATTTAGCATTATATAAATGCCTTTAAAAAGTATAAAACAATGTTTTCAACTACTTCTAAATTTTATGACTTATTGATCTTTCTCCTGAAGCCAGGGAGAAAGGTTTATGCCCAAGCGAAATTATTTAGGCATCCTTTCTCTTCAAGGCAATGGAGAGAGTGCTGATGGACTACCTAGAGTACACTAGAGTGCACTACACACTACACTGAAGAAGCACACCTGGACCTTTTTTATGAGGAGAATGCGTACCGCGTAAAAAACGCGGAAAAGCCAGTAAATGGCGTAAAAAACGCGTGAGGGCCAGTGTATTGCGTAAAAAATTCCGCGTAAACGAGAATTTCCTTTAAAGAAATTTCGGTAGCGAGTATAACTAGTACTAGTATATATATAACTGGTAACCACGTCAAGCAGAATGGACTGAAAAATCGCGTAACAGAAAGCAAGCCGTGTAAAAGCCAGAAATCGCGTAAAAAGCCGCGTAAACAAAAATCACGGGAAAAAGTCGCGAAAAAACGCGTAGAAGCAAATGTCATATTTAAAAAAACGCCAATTAACGGAATCTGTGCTTCACTGGTTGGTAAGAGTGGCAGAGGTCGTGCCTTCGATAAAAATTAGTATAGAAAACTGGAAAAGTGCCTTGCAAAAACGGAAGGTTAGCTAGGTCGTGGTGAGATATGCTGATAAACAGGGCAATCAGGATTCAAATCGATCACGTAAGTATTATAGGATTTTTGATTCATCGCTAGTGGCCCACCAGTACACACTTATCGCAATGTTCGTTTCTTCCTGATTTAACAGCGAGGCATTGTTGCCACCGTCACAGATTTTTCTGTGCTTTCCTAGATTCCACAGACTTACAGAATTTCAATCGTGATTAACAGATTTTTAACTCGACATCACTGATATAATTTTAATATTATCACTTTCTAATTTTAATATTATTGTAATGAATATTTTTTGACCCACCGATCACAGAATTATTCTTCTACTGCTACCTGCCACTACATCAAGAATTCCTAGGAATAGACTAGTTTTTTTAACAGTTACCTTACATCATTTTTATAAATACAGAAATACATTATACTTTGCATAATAAAACAATAAATTTGCAATTAAACAACAATTTCACCGAAGAATAATAGAAGTCGCTAGCATCAATGACAGTAACACAGTAACACTTTACTGACTGGGTAATGGGGAGAGCATTGTACCAGAGAAATTTTTGTTTTCTTGTTAATTTGTACTATTGTCTTAATTATGAGCGAAAGTTCTCGGATGCCTTTTTTACGGTTAGCCAAAGCTCAAGGGATACCCTATGATGCTGTAGTAGGAAATTTAAGCATTAATGCTTCGATTCCGTAATGCATGAATATATATAGCTACAATTGCTCACTAGCTAGTTTACTGAATCGATTACTTTTACAGGGCGATGTCACTGGAACTAATACATCCATGACTACTTTCTGCATTACTAGGGAATTCACTACTTCTTCAAAAACGGCGTAAACAACACGTTCATTGTAGTAGCAGTAATAGTATTTATATTTTCCCCCTGAGTACGCGATATTTTCAGGAGGAAAATGTGCACAAATGTACACTATTATACATTCCCAACACCAATGAATTTTAAAACACGAATGTCATTGTCATTACTCTTTGGTACGTTATTTGTTCATTGATTCACACACGATGATTTTAATACATTTCAAATCAGTTGTTCTTAGTAGTTTTGTATTTTCGCATATAACTGTACTTGAATTTTACGCTGATCAAATATTACTTTTAAAGGTTGTGTCGGACAATTAAGAAGAAGACAAATCGCGTGAGACCAAATGCCATTGGACATTGTCACTCGTGTTTTGAATTCCTTTTTCGGTGCTTTGATGTAATGTTAACGCTAAGGGTAGTTTTTAAGAATTTCCTTAAAAGTGATTTGGTTAAAAAATTGAAGAACGTCAACGACAAAGCATTCAGTGACAAATACCTGTTATACACAAACGTAACGATTTCTCTGACACTATCGTCCGCCGGTGATATTTTAGAGCAACAATATGAAAAGTACCTAGGCAAATTGGACCGATGGCAAAGCACACGAACAGTTCACATGGGAATTTCAGGGATGACGGTGGGTGCAATATGCCATTTTTGGTACAAATATCTTGATCGACGGTTGCCGGGCCGAACTGTTTCCACGGTGTTCAAAAAAGTTTTGTTAGACCAGTTAATTTGCTCGCCAGCTTATATATCAGTTTTTTTCCTGACTTTAGGAGTACTTGAAGATAAAACCTTTAAGGAAACGGTTGATGAAATAAAACAGAAGGCATGGAAATTGTATGCAGCTGAATGGGCTATTTGGCCTATTGCCCAAGTGATAAATTTTTACTGGTTACCAACAAAGTACCGAGTTTTGTACGACAATACCATTTCACTAGGCTATGATGTCTTCACATCTCATGTTAAGCACAATAATTCTTGACACAGGTGTAATTAGGTAGTTTTTACAATTAGCTAATTTATAAAGTAGATACAAAGCCATCTGTATGATATGTAAAAAGTGTAAATGTGCGTACATAATACAAAAAGGTTTTATAAGCAAATATTGCTTTTTCATAAACCCAGAACTTAATTTGAATTACTCCTCTAGATTTTACCAAAAGTATAATTCCACCCTCATTGCCAATAATTAACCTTTTTTAAGTGATTGCGCCATCGTGCTCTGAGCACGCGCTTTACGACAAAGTTAATTACATAATTCTTTCTTCTGGTGCAGTTGGGTCATTTGATAAATTCTAAAGTCTGAAATAAGAACTAAAGCTAACAGCAATGTGCACCAAGTATTTTTAGCTTTTCGATGTGATTTTTGATCACAAGGAAAGAATAGAGGCAAAAACAGAAAATTTGTTATTTCCGAATAATTCGTGAGTAAGCAAGTCTGACTGTAAAAATATGAAGAAGAAATTTGCAATAAATTGCACTGTTGATGTAACAATAGTACCTACAGCACTCCGGTCTTAATTAAACATACCCAGGCTGAAATTCATTTGTTCGTGCACAATTTCAAAACTTAAATCTATGATGGAAGTGAAGGAAATGCGATCAAATTTTTTATCCCTGGGCCGAGGTGTCCATTGGGATTCAAAGAAGTGCTCCGTTTAAAACATGAGTCGGAGTACCGAGAGGAACAATGCTTACAATTGAGAGCAATCGCCCGGAGAGAGATGGTAGTGAAATGAAGGATGAGGTAAAAGGAGCAGACAACCACCGGATTAAAAGTAATTTATTGAAATGCCCAAGGATTAATAATTAACTTTGAGGTTTTAAAAGTAGTTATCAATAACCAACTTTCTAATGTAGTTATGTGAAATTATATTTATTCGTTTTTATGTAATACAATCCAATTCCAGTGATAAATTTAGACCTGTGAATTTGCTCCTTATTCGGCAAAAAATTGTGGAGAAAATTGACGGTTAAGGGGAACACCAGAGTGACCGCGAAGCAAGATTTTGGATTTTTATATTGAGACTCATATCTGATCTTAATATTCTTCAAATATAAAAATAAGTAAAGCAGAAAGCTAATCAATCAATCCTGCCGTGCTCAGTTAATGTAAAGATATCATAAAGTAAATTGACCGCTTACCTCTAGTAAATGGACTGAGCAGTTTATTATCTCATGGATAGCCAAATATTTCAAGCTCAAAATACTTACCGGAAAATGGAGCGACCGATTTGATTCCTCAGTGTCTTATGGATAAAGTTAAACTTACAGTGCAATGAAAAATCTCAACAGAAAAATGGAAGGAATGTAAAAGTTCCTCTAATAATAAGAATAAGAAACCCTACATGGTATCCTAACGGTTTTCGAGTAATGGTACTTGGAGATTTTTTGGTCGTCTTTTAGCATGAAAGCCGTTTAGTTTATACTAAACATAGTTTGTGTACTAGTCTAATGTTTATGCTAGAGAACACTAAGGTTCAATCTCCAACCCCAAGGCTTGTAACTGAAATGAAAAATGGCATAAATGATTTGCTCTACCATATTTCTCCAGTACACCATCCACTGTTCACATCTCTGAAGACAGCAAAAGAAGGTGACATTGGACCCCTGAATTCTGCAGAAGAACTCTATCGATTATTTTCTGGACCATTTCGGTGTCATATTTATTTTTATATGTACTTATGTAATTAATAAAGGAGTATACATAAAGAATAACAACACAACCCTTTTTTATTGCATTTAATAAATTATTGTTGTTTCAGTTTGCATAAAAGTGGTGGTAGAGATCAAACAATAAGAGCTTTTCACAGAGTGGCTTGATGAAAAAGTTATGTAACTTAAAATAATAAACTGATAAAGTTATTGATTTTTTTGGATAAACCTAGAATCTTAAGGGATGACCTTGCTCAACCATTTGGGGCATTTTATATGCACGCGAGTGATGTGACCTGTAAGTACGGAAGCAAGGATGCACCTCCTATATTGTACTGTACGCCACATTCTTATCTCACAGTTTTACTCATACATGATATGAGAAATAATTGATTTACTTTATTGATATATAAGAAAACACTAAATAGTAAAAAACTTTGTATTTAAATCCTTTTCGGCAAACAAGAATAACTTGCTCTAAACTTACAAGTATGTTTTTCTTTCCTAATAAATTTGCAAACATTCACACTTATTCCTTAAAGAAGCATATGCCACGATTTGAGAAACGTACAAAATAAGTACACAAAAACAAATGAAATGCACACAGAATTCAGTGCTTACGACCTAAAACATGCCATCATAACGGCCAATGGGAATAAGAATAATAATAAAAAGTACAAAATTCCTAAGAACTAATTTCCAATCGTTTGGTACAGCATAGGGAAGCAGAACCTGCGTCAACCTGTGCACCTCGTGCGACACACAAACGAATATGAAACTGGTAATGATCATGTTCAGTGTGGGAAATCTCGGTAACAATACGAGAACGCCGTGACGATCGGCGGCTAACCAAATGTGATATTGGCAAATGAAGAGCTCTAACGATATGCGTCCAAACCAAGCAAAAAATGTTGAATAACGAGTACGCAGCATTCCTGATATATTCCTTAAGACTATGTAACCAACGATGGGTATAAATACTATGTATGAATGGATTTCTTCACAATTCTGCTTGCTTTTGCACAAGAACGTGAAAGTTGTGTAAAATCCCACTCCTATTATTGCAGCCAAAGTTACGGTCAGTGAAATCCTTCGTGAGAATAAATTTCCATGATTATTATCGTCAAAAATATTATTCTTCTGAGCAGTGTGGAAAACTGCCCCAAAGATCATTCCAAAAGTCACAGTATGTCTGTCTAGCTTCCACTGATACCACCACTCATGTATATCATCGTCCGTTGTCACGAACAGCGCCTTCCATGGTCTTGTTACAAAAATACGTTCAAAGAAAACCTCCGACATGTAGAGAATCGTTATTACGCTCAGCATCCCAACAAATTTCACCACAAGATACAGGTAGTGATATCCATTGCCTTCCACGCTTTGGGATGTTATCTGCGGCGGGATCGAGAGCAGGAAGTAAACCATACAAGTCCAAAACGATATAAGCGGAACAAAATAGTAGAACTGGTATGGGCGATTCATGCAAAAGCAGAGCACCACAGTCATGAAGTTGATCCGAAACATTACTTGAAAGAATCGCACTATTCCAAAGTTGCCAGTTTGCCATACGAACGTGAAGTTGCTGTAACCAGCCAGAAAGAGGTATGAGCTAATCAGCACCTTGATGTGCATGTGTATGGTTAGCACCCTGTCAGCGCCAGTCATATAATAGATCAGGATGACGAGCAGCATCCATCCCTTGAGTTCATCAGTCTGATCACGATTGAGTACTTTGGTAAATCGACTGTCCTCTGTGAAAAAGAGCCCAAGCGCGAACACATACCCAACTGGGATCCAGAAACTAAACTCTGAGTAGTACTTGTTCTCTTTCATAAAGAAATTGGTTCGATCGCACAAATAAAAGTAGGCTAATATAATGCCAAGGTTTGCGAGTGCGAAAATAGGTGTGGAGATGTCTGTTGGCATTGCAGCTGGACTCGACTTCCCTTGATTCAGAGGCATATATAGTGTGGTTCCCAGAATTTTAAGTATCCACCTGCGCAACATCATTCCGAAGACTAGTATGATGCTAGTGATTCAGAAAATAAGAATTTGTGAAAAAAGGATAGATAATACTCACCAAACACCGAAAACAGCATACGAAATAATCTGGATGATAGTATATGGTTCTGGGCTGCTGCAACAGGTTCCGTCGTTGTAGTTCATGTAATCGTTACAATACATGTTGAGAATTATTTGAATATCGTGACGTAGCGCCAGAGGACTTAGCCTGTAACCATCCACAGCCTTCCCCGGAAGTCCGTTCGCAATGTGGTATGAAGATTCCCATATTTGAACTGAAGAATACTTAAAAACTTTGTGCGCCACTTTGTTGAACTTTTCGATATCATCGTTGAAAACATTCTTCCACTCCTCGGACAGCTTTTCTTCATTCACCCTGTCTTGCAGTTTCCACAGGATTTTCGATTTCTTCGCAATCAGTCTTTCAAAAACAGGTAAAAGCCTCGTGAGATTGGAAGAGTATGTGCGCAGCAATTCATCGGTAACATTCCCATTCAGAAATCCCGAATGGGTGAAGCTGACGATAAAGGTTGTGGGCGGCTCATTTTCCACTTCATACTGTGCAAGTTGCTGGAGTAATTGGTTGGACAGCTCATCAGCGAATATGTAGATCGCTCGCAGCTTCAACTTATAGTCAACAAAGTCACTATTGCTCTTACTTTCGGACACAAGCACCGATCCATTATCATCATCATTTGGGTGCAAATGATTGATGAATGTCTGGAACAAAGATCGTATCCGAAGGTCTCCGATGAAAATGAAATGATTCTTATTTCCCCAAAATGCTAGGTAGCGAAAACATCGGCGGGTATCTCTACAAGTATTGATTTGTAGCAATATTTACAAATTGGGTGATGTAACCATACGTCTGGGAATACTTGTGCATCATACAACCGTAAGGTTGCCATTCTTTGTCCCCTTTAAAGCGACCTTTTGATAATAACCAGGTACAAGAGTCCGTACCTGGAGGGAAGACTAGTTATTTAGAGCAACCACTTTGAAACTAACTACCAAATCGGAAGTGAAGAATTCCGTGATAGGCAATAAATCCAATCACCATTAACAGTGCGACCTTCTTGGCATTTGTTGCGTTTAATTGTTGAATAATTTGTTCAGCTGTTGTGTGGCCTTCTTCAGCGCCCATTTCTCCGCTGAAGGTGTTTTGTTACGGGCAAGGCAAGCCGGACACGGAATGTTTACTTTGGAAAATTTGACAGTACGCAGCTGATGTACTTCTTCTTTTTTCTTCAAAACAGGCGAGTTAATCCGCTTCCAGAACTCCCAGAACTACCGAAAAGGAATACTTCTTGTTCGAGTTGATGTGGTCTGTCTGCCCATCTTCTACTTTTGCTATTTGTGCCCGGCTGGGTAGAAGTTGCATTTGTCAATTTCTTGACCGGGAATTTAAAATGCTTTATTAATTAATTCTGTGAAATTGTGATAATATCGTAATATTTATTAAAATTGTTTCATCTTATCCTAAAATTTGGTTAACCGTCAGCTACTTCAAGTTGTTATTTAATTTATAGTTTTCTACTGTCGTAGTTAAAACTTAGTAAGGTACTATTAAATCTGAAATGAATTTACTTTGACTACAATTAAATATCATCTCAGTGGGGTTCAGCAAAAACAAACTGCGTACTGTAATCACAACGCGAAGTTATTATAGGTAATATAAAGTAAGTAAAAGTATTCAAATTCAATTAGCCTGATGCATAACCCGCTCATAAGTAATAGTTCGAAAGTAAGCATATGTTTAATGGTATATAATAGATATATTGAAAATGTTGAAGCTGGTAGTCTGTTCCACATTTGTACTGTTCGACCAAGAAGGAATCTCGAAATTTTACAGTTCTGCTAGGTCTTGCCTCGAAGACGACTGGGTGTTGCACCGAGCATATTAACTCGTAAAACTTCCAATATCTTTTCCACAATTTCCTTATAATTTGGTGCTCTGAAACTACCAAGGAAATTATGAATAACATTTTTCGTCTATAATATTTTTTTTCAGCTTCATGCATGGGTATTAAAGGATCCGCAACAATGTTTTCTTGACCTGAAGAAAAAGTTACTCTTTCCAACCATTTACTAATGATATTGTGATTCCCGTTGCCCCTCGAATTCTACTTATACTAAAAGCAGGAATGTTTTTTTATAATGTCATAATTCTCCTTTAAGTAATATAGCCCTTAAACTGACCTTAGAGAGGAATCTATAAGGAGCCTCCACAGTGCTGCTGTGTAATTTCCATGTACCGCGTTCATCAAATCGTTTATGTCTTGGCCTGGCGTGGATCTTAAAACTACCATTGAATTTCTCAGATCAAAATCAATAAAATGTAACAAATTTCGTCCCATCAATATAGGATTTTTGAAATTTTGTTTTGATGAACTCTTTGAACCAGTGGGTACTACAGTACAATTTCCTTTTAATATTCAAAATATACTTAAATTTTTCGTTGATTGAAATATAATTTATATTGAAATTTTAACACTTCTAAAGGCAGTTACACAGGCTTATGGTTGTCCTTGGAATGTGGAGCATTTATAGGAAAAAATTATGAAAAATCTAATCGACTTTATTCCATTGTGTTTTTGTTAATCGTGAATACAGCACAACCGACAGAAAGGGATCATAAGCTATTGTTGCCTGCCCTAAGTTTGAAGTAAATAAATAATTTGAAACCAAATGCTTTGTTTATTTTCAGGTTTAGGTACCGAAGACAACCTTTTCCACAAAATACGGTAGCGTAATTGTTTAATGTTACCAGCAATAGAGACTTTTACTTATTGTAATTATTATAAGAATCTTTTGGTAGAGGAACTTGCGCTGGTGCTTTATCCCCATAAATTGCATTACGGAAAGTGCTCTGTTATTGGACGAGTTATTTTTGAGGACGGAAATTACTTTTTGGAAAATCTCCGTATCAGATCCATACCAAAGTATTTTAAAAAGCAGTTATGAAATGAATAAGAATCTAAATTATATATATTTTTTAGGAAATACGATTTACCAGATGGTAGTGTGAAAATCCATTTATTACTGCAAACGTATTCAATGTGCCCGCCCATAGATAAAACTTGCGAAATACTCGGAGAGGCCGTACTGTATGATTTCAGTGATAATGACAAAAATTACCTTCCAGCTACAAGTAAAGATCTAGTCCATACCTTACATAATAATAAAACGAAATATGTTGAGCATAATGTTGACGAATATTTGGAGAACGAAATAGGAAAAATGCAAAAAAAGTATCGACCTGCTTTGCAAATACATTCGTTGCGTGTTGTTGACCAGGCTCATGAGCTTATTGAATGTAATTTAGAAATTCGGATGTTCCAAAAACAGAAACAAGCACAGAAGTAAAGAAACAGTTTTCTTAATAGTTTACTGCAAAAAGTTCTAATTTATTCGACTTATTGGTCGTTTGTAAAGAGCACGAGCATACATTGAGCTTAGGAAGGGATCTTCTGCACGATTAACGCTAGCAATAAATTGAAAGATGTAAATGTAAACATTGTTTCGTGTATTGTACTCCATAGAAAATATCTTTTTATATGTGGAACTGTTAATTCATTATAGGATGTTATGTTCAGCGTGAAAGTACCGCATTTACTTACAATTTGATATTTTTCTCTACGCAACGTGACTAAAATTTAAAAATTAATAATGAAAATTTTTCTAAGTCCTAGTACAACACCACTGCCATATCATTTTTTGTTCAAAGCATTACACCGGGTCGCAACTAATCGCAAATCCTCACTCTAAGTTTTTTTTGGCTTTGGTATTTAACTTGCCTGATAGCTGTTTTTCATAGTAGTACTGTATTTTTCTAATCGCAAGAGAATAGTACACACTCTAGAATTGTATACCATGAAAATTGACTGCGCCAAATAAGAGTACTTACACCACACTTCTAGCCTGCCACATATACCTAAGCATTTGTTAAAGACCGGCCGCACACTAAAGAGTCAAATAGAGTAAGTTGCTCTTTCCAAAGCAGTTTTTGTTACGAACTTTATTATTGTATATAATATATGACCTGTCCGCACGGTCCATATTATCTGAACTTACTGTACTTTTATGTCCACAGATATAAGTTACTACATAGTTATCTGGAACTTATTCGTGTCGCCCATACTGGATTAGTTTGGTTTCCCTGCACTATCTGCACTGTCTATACCAAATGCGAAACAAAAAAAAAACGCAGAAAGTACAAATAGTACACGGGATACGAAAAGGCCTACTATCTGCACTTTTTATACCAAATGCCTAGCAAATTGAGAACAGGTCTCAGATTAACACGCTGAGTGCCGTGTCAGTCACCGGTGATACGAAAAGGCCTACTATCTGCACTTTTTATACCAAATGCCTAGCAAGATTGAGAACAGGTCTCAGATTAACTACGCCATCACTAATTTCGACCATTTTTTGTACGGTCCAGTTTACATTGAAGCAATACCCTAGTCTAGGGAAACACCAAAAATTAATTAGATAAGACATAATTTTACCAATTATTGTACAATTGATGTAAATTTATGAAATGATGGGTTTGTTCACCTCTTATGTCTAACAAATTGGTGTAAAAGGTGCAGAAAGTATAAGTAGTACAGGCTACACGAATATTCCCAATGACTCATTTGAACTTTTCTACATTTATAGCATCTGCCTGAAATTTGTATTGTACATTTTCGAATTGATTTTATTATCTTTACAGCATATTCATTCACTTATTTAAGGTCGCTTTAAAATTGTATATACACTGCAAAGAATAAGAACGTCTTCAAATTTAAAATAAGATTTATTTTACTCTAGATTTGTGTATGTATATCTAACCAAATTGTATATTATTCCATCTTACTTATATCTACGTCATTAAAATATCATTTACATTAATTATACGTTGTTGATTTCTTGTGTTGCTGGTACTGTTATATACGCGCTTTTTCTGTAATGACCGGTTTCAGCCTCAAAAAGAATCTGTTGTATTTTAAATTTCGCCACAGATCTGGAGTAAGCATCAGGAATTGCACGCAATTGAGCTGCCACACTTTGACAAAATATTACATATTCATCATCATCTGAAGATCTACTGCAGCTAGTTTGGTGTGGTTGACATTGCGCTGGTGCATTCTCATTTGAATCCATCTTATATGATGCAGTTGCAGGTACATTTGAGATCTCTCCATCGTTAAAGGAATTTATAACACGCTGACCACTGTCATCTTGGTGATTACTAGAACTTTCGCATTCTATACTCGATTCTGGTTTATATGACTGCGGTATAGAAACGAAGATATTGTTACTAATGTCCTGTTTTGATGCTTCAGATTTATAATCCTGTTAATACAAAAACTGTTTCAATCGCAAGCACAATAAAAAATTGGAAAT
>QYTT01090311.1:15952-49715 GCA_006980735.1 Dasypogon diadema
CGACGTATCATTTTTGACTAGCAGGGCTTCGAAAACGTGAATAATCGAATAATTGTGAGGTGAAGAGAAAACGTGAAGAATAAGGTACCCTACAAATTTCCAAACTGAAAGTAGCTACTTTAAAATAATAAAATGATCTTCTCAAGAAAGTAAGCATTTCCTAGCGTGGGAAATATAACATTTGGTGTAAAGAAATCGCCCGGAAGTATGCAAATCGTGTAAAGTGATTGATCACGATAGAAAGTAATCTGAATTCTTATGAAAAGTGTAGACAATACAGAGACTATCTACTAATCATCTAATTAAAATATAATTAAAGATATTTTTTTGCAAATGAGGCTTGCCTGGGTTGGCCTACCTTTTTGTTGATTATGAAGACAAGTGAACATCTTATAAGCATTAAAAAGCTGCGGTCATTGAAGAGTTTGTGGAGAAAGCTTGCTCGGCTGACATCCATAACTAACAGATAAATAGAAAATGTTCTCCTGAGGTATCTTTTTAAATCAATATCTTTACAAAATGCTGAGTGACATTTTTTCTCAGATCATCAACTCAATATGTAACAGTCGAGGTTAATGATAGCTAATAAAATAAACTTTTACTCTACGAGTAAAAAATCTGAAAAAACTGAAGTTTAACCCTTCGACACATAATGGGATATCCGAGTATCCAAGGAAATCACCACAGCTAATTTTTAATATAAGTTTTCGTACAAATTGTATGGGGATCCCCGGGTATCCCAATATGTTTTGGTATAGATCTAGCTCATTATGTGTCGAAGGGTTAAACAAAATTAAACCCGAATGGTTACCAGAAGTCGTAAATTTTAAATTATACCTACAGAATTCACTTTCGCTTGAAATGACCCATTTTTCATTTTCTTCCTCAGTTAGATGCATTAATCTTTTGATTTCTGGAAATTTTTCCCAGTAGTAATTGGTAATCGTTCCAAGGTTGCACATACCATACTCTTAATGTAGGTTAGGCAAAGTCATCCGCAAGTAGTATTGGTTGCAGATAATCGCTAGGGAATGGAGTTTTGCACATACAGAAAATTCCGATAAGTTTTTAAGTTAATCAAGGATTAAAATTTATAAAATTACCATGGGAATCAGAGCAATTTGCTAACTTGCTTTACTGAACAATTTTGAAAGAGGAACTTTCTTCAAAGTTTCTGATATTTTGGCTTTTAAAGCCGACCACAATGATAATGAGTTAGTCTGGAAGCCCAGAAGGTGCACTTCTGTGTGGTGTGCCGAGAAGCATTTACCGCTTTCAGTGCTGCAATAAGGCTCCCACACCGGCATGCAAAACTCGTAACTATTAGTAAGATTAGGATTAGATTCCTATTTAGAAGGATGTATCAGTATTTAATAATACAACCAAAAATCCAGAGAAAAAATATATCAAATTAAAATTTTCACTACAATAATTAATTGCTAAAACATGCAAGGTTTATGCCTTTTTGTATAATTGTTATTTAAGAGAAGGACCACTCAAACTGTGAAGATTAAATTTAAAATATATTTTACACATGACCATGAGTTCTAATGTTCTAAATAGTTGATATTAATTTCAAATGCTCGGAAAAAAAACATATTTGCTTCTCTTCCGTTTTTTTCGATGCCAGAAATGTCTTTTGTTTTGATTTATACTGCACGCAGTTTACACAGATACGGTTGTGTCACATGAGTGACGAGTGTAGTAATATAAAAAAAGAGGTATGTACCACTGCTATTGAATTCGCCTTTATTTTATTTGCGACTGCAATATTTTCTAGCGTTATGATATGATTTGTTTTAATTAAGAAATCTCACGAATGGCACAATTCTTCAAAAAAAGGCCTGATGGATTATGTACATAGCGACCCATGAAATTCGATGATTTTATAGTTTTTCTCTGAACCGTTAATTTTTGTTGGATAAAATCATTAAAATTCCAAGATATTCTCAGAAAGCTATTAACCAGGAAGTTGAACTCAATTTTATTTTATCACACTAATTTAATTCTAAGGAAATTCTTGGAAATTGTGTGGAATTTTTGTGAAAGTCCAGAAAAATAATGAAAGAATTGTTCAGTGTAGCTATAGAAATTAGTGTTGGGCGATGATCATCGATATTTTCGAAATATCGATGCTTTTGCCTCCATGTTCAATATCTTCGACAACAAATAGAACAACAACAACAACCGGAACCCCATCAACGACCAGTAGAACAATAACAACAACCAACACAACAAGAACAGCTAATAAACCAAAACAATCAGCAGAACAACAACAATCAATGGAACAACAATAACCATCTTTTATTAATTTTTATTCATCACGCTACTTCAATTTGGAAGACAAATTGAAAAAGTGGATTATAGAGAGCAACCCCTTAAGGGAAAGTGCAGACATCATTCTTGAAATTTTGAGATGGCCAATTTTATAAAGAATTGTCAACGTTAAAAACGTCAACATAATTTTATTTGGTATTTTTCTGGGAAAGAATAAACCTGCAAGTATCAACAATTATTTGCACGATTTCGTAGAAGAAGTTCAGGATTTAATAAAAAATGATATTTTTATTATGGGTGAAAATATTCGTTTCAAGTTAAGAGCTTTCATATGCGATTCTCCAGCTCTAGCCTTTTTGTGTGGGGTTTTTGGCCATAATGCATTCAATGGTTGTCAAAGATGCATTCAAAACGGAAATCGGGTGGATAATGTACATAATTATTACAGCACAAGAGCTGGATCTCTTCGCACAGATGAGGTTTTCCGTAGATATACCGTACTTTTTACATAACGATATTATTTTGGAAAATTTAGAAATCCGAATGGTTTCTCAATTTCTGTATGCATCTAATAGTTTTGGGTATAACGAGGAAAATATTACTTTTGCTAATAAATCGTAACGTTCGTATTACATTTACTTTGATTGAAAAAAATCAGAATTTCTGATTATCTGGAATGGATAACTAAGTGGAAAATTCCCACAGAATTTGCATTATGTAGACTCTGCATATTGTTTACTATTATGTTCACGTAAGTACATGAGGAATGTTGATACAGAAGAAATAGTGTTGCAATCTTTTGTCGAGAATTTCCCAATCATATATGTAAATAATGTTACGTAAAATTTACATAATCTACTTCACATTTGCAATTGTGTTAGAGAATTGGGATTCCTGAATGACTTTTTGGTTATCTTTTCGAAAATGATATGCGGCATTTAAAGAAAGAGGTGAAAAAGCCTTCATAAATTTCGCAATAAATGTATAACAAATATACGCACAACGATTTAATATTAAAAGAAAAAGTCAGCGGTTTTAAAAAAGATGTTGGGACATTTCGTCTTTTAGATCCGACTCACTCTTCTTGTCATTATTACATCCAAATAGTTATTGCTGCATCAAACCATATACTCCCATAAAAATAGTTTTTTTTTAAAGAAATTGATTCATTAAAATATATTGTAGGGGGAAGATTTAGGAACATACTTTCTTTTTTCAATACACCTGTTGACTCCTTGAATTGTTTGGGAATATCCCTGGCTGATAAAGAAGTAGCAGAAACTGATGAATTATTCAATATAAATGATTTGTATTGCAAACTGATGGTACTTACACACAATATCGATTCTTCATCATTGTTTGTAAGTTACTTGTTTTGTAATCCATTTATTAATAATATATGTATATCATAATTTATGTATTTAAGGTAATATTATTCCAACATGAAAAAAAAACCTATGCAGCCCTGTCCACAATTCCATTAGAATTAGAAAATTTAGAAAACGTAAAACCTGGCCAACTAAAAATTTACAACGCGACATTGGATTTACACAATGAAAAAACAATCACAGGTAGATATACCTATATTTTAAATTAATCAAAACTGCATTACAATCTTTATAGGAAATTATAACGCAAACGAGGAAATCAACTCATTTTTGAGACAAGAACTTAAGTTGCTTTAAAGAAACACTTGTTCGAGAAATGAAAGGAAAATCTTACATTATTAAATTTTCATGTTTAGTATTCTTCTTCTATTTTAGAAATAATAAAAAATAATTTAACTGCACTGACAATAGACCGTAAGCTGCGATTCGCTTTCTGCTGGCTACCGCTGATATGCAATAAGCGAAAAATGGTTAGAGTTTCGTTTAGACTGAAAATTGTATGTAATTTTGTTAAATAAGACATATTAAATTTTATATCATTAGAAAGGTAGAGAACCGAGCTTTAAGATAATATTGCCGTAAAATGGATAGTTTAGGCACCATCAGGTAATGAACAAAAAGTTTTATCGTGTGGTCCATAATGGTAATTTGACTGAATTCGAGGGACTATACCTTCAGTTGAAAATTTCTATTTCATGGCTTGTGTTTATATGTATTCCCGGGGGTTTTTATAGTATATATCCTGGGGGTTTTGGTCTTCTTTCTTTTTAGTTTAGCATTTTCGTATTTAAAGGCTAAATAAGTAATATTCTTCAAAAACGAAACGAATGAAAGAATTTTGTCATAATCCCATTTTAGATACCTATGCACAAAATTTTAAGTTAATAGATGCAGAGTTTTGATAATTAAAAGTTTGTACCAGTCGAAGGTATGGACACTGCTGTTTGTTTAGTTTTAGTCTGTAAGTCTAAAGAGTAATTTATAATTATAAAGAAAATTATAGTAATAAACCTTGAGATATATTTAAGTCATGATTGGTATATAAAAAATCAGTTTTTTTCTCCACTCTTGTACTTTAACAGTCTGTATATATATATATATATATTGATTTGCAATTTACATTTATTATGCGCGATCATCCTTGAATTATTATCACTAGTTCTTGTTTATATTAAATAATATGCACTTCTGGTAATCTAATCGCTTACAGAAATACATTGCAGTTATTACATCACTTCACTTATTTTAGTTTCTTTTTTTAATAAACAAATGCTCTAAGCTTTTATACTTTCAAGTAATCTGGGGTCTGTCTTTTAACCGATTACTCTAGAAATGCATACTCGTACAAAGAAGTGTAAAATATTTTTTCATATTTCTATCACGTGGTGTAAACTCCCATCACGCTAAATGTTTGTGACAAATTTTGTCAAAATTTCTCTTTATCTGTTTTAGAACTATAACTGTAATAAATAAAAATGAATTTTATGTTATCAAAATACTCATAATTTTCTCGCAAGATAGTGATAAGTTTTCGAGAGGATATTTTTCAATTTACAGTTTTCTTCTATGTCGTCTGAAATTAAAAGATCTGTGCTAGGTTATCAAAATTTATTTACACTTCACGTAATAACTTTTTTCCAAATATTTCTTTTTCGAGTTAAACTATATATGTCGCAGCTTATCACGCTTTAGTTTTAAATTGGAAGATAATGTTTTATATTGTGTACATAAGTGCAGACACTCTTGTGTATTTTTGTTATCTTAATAGGACAAACTACTATATGCATTGTATAAGATAAAACCCTAGTGAAAAATATTATATTTCGTTTTTAGCATAAAAGTTATTTACGGTCACCTCTAACAGAAACTGGCACTCCTAGATGTGAACTAAACCGGAAAATCTAAATATAATAAGTTGTCTTTTCACCCTATGGCGCTCACAACACATAAATTTGATACTATTATCGTAATTAGTTTAGGAATGTTGACTGTCACATAGATTACCATGGGGTAATCCAGATAAAAATTTCTAAAAATTGAACAAACAAGATAATCCTCCAACCTTAGTATTACCTCAGGGCATTTCAATTAATCTCTAAGAATCTTGGTCATTTAGGTGACATTAATATGTACATATATCAGGGTTTATGATAGTTCCTGTGAAATATTTCCTGTGTTTAATCATGGCAAGAATTTTTACAAAGTAATATTTTTATTTATTGAAATACTCCTACTGTTAATAGGGAATATGTAGAAGTATTTAATTTTCATAATTATGATACGTGTCCTTCGTGAATGAGGAAATAAATTAATTTTCATGCAATTTTACAGCAAATTTATCTAATTTTTCTTAATTGAATTGGATTTTTTTTTATATTAAGAATTTTCGTAGTTGAATATTTGAGCAGAAAATATGCAAAAAATTTTATATCCACCTTTGCTCTTTGATATGCTTGAAAATTTTTCTAGACATTGCTGGAATTGCTTTGGAAAGAAGTATCAACATGTAAAGATTATTTAATGTAATAGGAAAACATATTTAGTTAACCTAAAGCAAAAAATGGGTAAAACTTTCACATGTGCTCTTCATGTGACTTTAATGCAGTGTTTGGTAATTAATCGATATGCGGTATGACCATCGATTCCTTGAAATGTCCTGACGAAAGTTTGTTCACAGCGCCCCACCTAAAATCACCCCGTCACCCTTAAAATGTATTCTAAAGATTTTATGTTTGATCCTGTAAAATCCTTATAACTCTTCACAAGGACATCACAGAATAACTACCAAAAGGTTTTATTTGAAAGAGGACACTTGTGGTTTTCCAACGTCCCGATCGGTTGTGTCCTCGAAAAGTTGTTCGAACTCAAAGTTGAAAAATGTCAACTTTGAATATGAATTTTTGGTCATGCAAATTTTTTGGTCAAAACTGAGTGGGCCGTGCGGGCTGAGGCATACGTCTGCTGATTTTCTCCTCTGTGGGTTTGATTTCGAATCCAGTGAAGGGCGCGGTGATTTATCCCGGTACTTGTAAGGCCATTGGGTTCTTACACAGTAAAAATTCCATGCCAAAAAATGTGGCTTGCTTGCAACATTTGTCAGTAATAGATACTAATAAAATCAAAATTTTTTATTGGTTCATCTTCATCTGGAAAGTGAAATTTACAGTTTTAATTTGTTAACATATTTTGAGCTTGAGGTAGAAATATTGAAGTGTAGTATGTATGTGGGATCCCAGATGCCTCACAATGTCCACTGGGTAATGCCAGTGAAACACAGACTAACTTTTCCACAAGAAGGTACCGGAAAGCACCATCCACACAGGTTAGGCAGACAGACTTGGGCTGAACAAGTAGCGGAGCACTACGACTGGTGGACTACGGAGATGGAGTTTTTAAAAATAATTTCGAAATAAAGGCTGAACTGTGAAAAAATATTCAAACTAATGCACGCTGGGTGGAAATCGTTACACGTACAAAGGGTTTAACCAATATTTAAAAGTTTCTTATTACAACCTTAATTTGGAGGCATGACGTTCATCTCTTTCTATTACTAAAGAATATTTTATTCGAATTTTGTTCGTAGTGTTCAACTCGGTGTCGAAGAGAATTTGTTCCTGTTTTGTTATTTTATGTATACATACATGCATCCTTTTGTGGTGGGTACTCTCTTTTACCTGGCCTTGAATGCTTCCCCATCACTTTGTTAGCCTTTTGCTGCCCACTTTTGTATTTCCTTACCCTCCTCTATTCTTCCCAACGACATGAATAATTTTGTTACGGGTATTGAGGTGGCAACTAGACGGGCTCTGTTGTTGGACCTATTCAACCTTCTCCGTATGCGTGGTCACGCAGCTTCCCCGCAGAACTGCACGTCACATCCTGCGCCCATAGACATCATATAATATTCACGCAAATGCATACTAGATATTATAATAATGATAATAATAGCAAAACTAGTTTTACCAGCAGAAATGCATCGGCTTAATAAAAAACCTCTGATACCGGACACTGTTTAAAATCACGAGCAGCAATTTAACAACCTGCTTCATCGTTGGCATTTATAATCAGTTTGTTTATTTATAATCAGTGTGTTATGTCACGTATTTTATAAACAATCATTTTCATTACTTTGTCTATTTTTAAATTAGCCATCGTAACTAATTTTGATATGTAGCGTATTATTATTAAGTCACATCAAAACGAGTTCCTTAGTTCGTATGGGTTAAGGTTTATCTCAGTTTCTAACTTCCAAATGGTATGATTCGATTTAAGTAGCAACACATTTTTTGAATAGCTTTAAGGTTTAAAAGTTGATTTGAAATTAAAACAAACACAAACGTCGATAAAATAAAACAATAAATAAGTGTTAAGTCAGTATGTTGATACATGTAGGAAGTGTAGCGGTAAATGAGAAGATGTATTGGTATAAAATTAAATTTGTTTTTTTTTTGTTTTTATTAAACTCAATTAAAATTTATAATATTGGTTTGCTTGAAATTAACTAATTAATTTTTTTAAAATAACATAATCGTTTAGACTTTCAAAAATAAAGTAGAATTGGTATAATTGAAAAATTTACCATTTTATTTATGTATTTATGACTCTAATATATACAAGATGAGTTTTTTTATTGAACGTGTCTTAACTCTTTGAAATTTGTATAGTTTGCAAAACCTCTACACATTTCTTTAGCACGTTGTAGAAAATAAATTTAAAGGTTTTCTTTTATTTAGATTCAACGGGTTTTTGGAATTTTTGTTCATCCTTTTGGCCTCTGTGAAAAACGTTGTCTACAAGAATAAGGTTAACAAAAAAGAAAGATGAATAAGGTTAAACGGCGCCATTTTTTACAAAAAAAAATTGATGTTTATTTTATGTACTTGAATATATGTTTAATAAAAGCTCCTTCATTAAATTACGTTAGTGTTTGCCATTTTCTTTAAAAAATGCCTTGCCTAAAAATTGCCCCTTTTTTAATAATTTCAAAGCGGTGTTACCCCTTAAATATGCCTAAACTGTATTTTGTTCAAATATTCTAAATTATTGCCCACTAAATTCCGTTTGTAACAAATTTTTTACCAAAATTTCTTTTATTCTCGTTGATTTTAGCTCTATTACAGTAATAAATAATAAAATTAATTAGAATTTACAGTAGCCATTCTATAATAAGGTAGTATTAGGTGTTAATTGTTGTGGTATTATGATATTATTAAATAAATGAAGTGTGAATGAAATGAAACAAGGATTGCGTGCGAAAACCGAATCACTAAACCCGACTGTAAGAGTAGTGTCGGTGAAATGGTCTCAAACTATGTGAAATGTTGTAAATCCTCTTCATTTGTCGACTTCAAGAAATTGCACTCATAAGAGTTATAAAAATGAGTTGATTTTTAAAAGCTAGATCCTTTCTGAGATAGGCATGTGTCCCTGACTTCGGGCGCGATTTTCTACCCCCAATAATAGTATAAATTAAAATAAGAAAAAATGCGCAATAAGTACAATAGTTTGCAAAAACTGTATTTTATATGCGATATCATTTTTAAAAAAGTTCAAAAATATCGGTTATTTTTCAAATTTATTGTTACTAATACTTTATAAAGTGATTTAAACGATTATAAACTTTTAGGGGAAATTCTTCCAAATCTTTAATTTTTAAATTTTCCAATTAACTAAATATTGCATTATTGACAATAAATGCAAATGAAAAGTTGACAATAGTCAGCTTAGCCGATATTTAATCAGATTCCTCGGACGGCTTGAGTACTACCTAAAAAGAATCAAACATGAATCATGCTCACTTCAGACTTAAAACTCAACATGTTGATAATACCAGCACGTGCAATTCAAAAGCACGAGATTATAAAAAAGTTTTTTTTTGCTGCGCATCTAAAAGATAAGTGTGACTTTAAAGGAAACTTTTTATGATAGTACATTTGATTACTTGCAAAAAAATTAATGTCTATACTTAAAGAAAATCATCTAACGAAAATTGGAGAAAGGGAAAAATGAATGGAAATAAGATAAAAATGAAATATTATGAGAGAATCATATGTTCCTCCGCAAATTTTGCTGAACATACTGATTAAGTGTGAATTTTGAACCATTATTGCAATATCCCACCCATGCCGGCGGTCGAGCGAACTGAGATTGTAGATTTTCTTCTCTGTTGGCGTGGGTTCGAATGCTGCAAAAGACTCGGTGCTTTATCTGGGTACCAGTCGTTGAAACAATTCTACTGACAAGGTAAAAATTTCTTGTCATTGTAGCATTTCACTTTCTTCTTTTCAATAATTTTATGACGTTCTTGCATCAATTGTTTTAAAAATTATTTTCTTTTAACTTTGAGTATTACTTAAATTTTTGTAATTCTGTTCCAATACTTTTATATTTTTTATATTCCAGTAATGAAACAAAATTTTTAAGTTTTCGTTTTTTGTGTGAAAATTCTATGATACTCTTCCCATGTTTTTGTGATTGATTTTTTTCCTGATTTTCATTTCCTGTACAGGAGAACATTGTAATAAATATTTTATTAGTTCTTCTAGAAAAAGCTTCCAAACATGCCAAATGTGCACGAAATATTCAATTTTTAGCTACGTTTCCACATGGGAGATGTTCAAAGAACTTTCTTGTTTCGCTCGCAATTTCAGTATTACTCAAATTATCAGTTTGTTTTACATTCGAGCAGTAAAGACTTCAATTATAATTTTTGACAAAAGAGTTTATTAAACAAGAATTATTAGAAAAGACAAAAACCCGACTGCGAAAACTAAAATTTAAATAAATTGCAATTTTTCAAGTGGATATAGATGAGACAATGGTTCCATACATGCAGGGTCAATCAAATCAAGCTGTCTTTGGTTATACCATGTAATTGCTTGAGGCAAGTTGATAAAGAAATTGATGTATGTACCTTAGGGTGTCCCAAAAAAATCAAAGTGTTTTTTTAACGCATACCCTCTTATTTTTTTACTTTTAAGTCAAAACAATTATAAATAAAATTTTAAGAAGGTAGGACCTCGGTAACCCGTGCTGACTTACATCAATACATGTCGGTACTTGCTCTCTAAGGCTGACGCGACCTAACGTGTAGATGTGCTTGTGATTATTCGTTATTTAGTTATAGAACTCGCATTGTTTTCAATCAGTCAACATGTCAGTGCAATTACGTAGTTCTAAAAGGAGTATATTTTTAATAGGTGACGTAAAACATCAAATAACGGGTTCAAAACTTCTGTCTAATGGACAAGTTCTAGCAGTTTTATTTTACAATATCCGTGAAGTGAATTTAACTGTATCGAGAGTTAATAGAGCTTTCTGTGATATTTTTAGGTGGAGATATCGAGAAAAAAATTAAAATCCGACCTCCAGGTGCCATGCACCAAGCTCGATGGATGGCGAGAGCGATTTATTCCCTGAAAATATCGTTACTTAGTGATCAGTTCAAGATCACAAGCAAAGACAAGGCGGCATTGATTGACGTTTGCTTGTTCATCGTAACATCCTACGTTAAACCATGGCTTCAATGCACTTCAGCAACAAATTACCGTACCAAGATTTGTGCTTTTTGAAATCAATGAAGTCTTATTACGAGAAAATTGATAAAACGATAAAAATTGATAAAAAAAGCAGCCTTACAGAAGATTACTCAGCATTTGTGGTATTTAATTGACGAAGTTTCTATATTATCACTGTTTGATGATGATGTGGACCAAGAAATTAAAGTTAAAATGGTTGAAAATTTAACCCAAGAGGAAGAAAGAACTCATGGAAAAGGATACATCCCATCGAAAGAAGAACTTTGCGGTTCACTGTATGGTAAGTTTATTAAAGAATATTGGCATTAATAGTAAAATAATTTTTTACTTTCGTTCCCTGTGAAAGTATATTTTTTTAATACTCTTATTTTATTTTGTCTCAGAAAAAAACATCTCTGACTTCATTTCAGTAAAAAGCAAGTCCTTGTTCAACCGCCTTAGAATTGAAGACAGTTTTCTACATGAATGTCCTACTCTGTGGTTAAATAATGTTTCGTTTCAAGAAGCCAGAAAAAACGTTTCGGCACTGAGGGTAGTAAACGATGTAGCCGAAAGAGCGGTTAAGTTAATGCAAGATTTTCATGGATTAATCACTGTTGAGGAGGAACAAAAACAATTTTTATTACGTGGCGTACAAGAACACCGGAAATTTATCCTGACTCTAAAAAACAAACGTTAAAAAGAAAATTTGAACAATAATAATATTTTTTAATGTAAATGAATAAATAATATATGATTTGGGTGTATTGGAGTTTTAATTAAGTAATAAAAATTAAGTTCTTAATTCCTCCTACAGGAAGTCAGTACAAATTTTCATGTCAAAAGTTTGGCATCAAGTCGGCACGGGTTATCGTTGTCCAATCGCAATAATATTTAATATTTGAGTCAATGAGATCAATCCGAGTAAAAATAGAGGGTATGCGTATTTGATTTCGCGAAAAAAAATTTTTCCCTTATGTCTTGGGACACCCTAATGTACCTCCCTCTCTCCTATAAAACACTGTCCTAACAAGTTACAGCTCTCAAAGATTTTTCAACTTTGAATGTACCCTGGTGGAAATGTTTGCTCGTCATTATTAGAACTTCCTGTGGATTCTAATTAATATTATAGTGTTTGAAATCTATCATGAGTAATAGTTTATTTACAATCGAGCATTTAAGTTACCAAATTTGGTAAGGATCTGGATAGGTAATTCTAATAATTTTAATAAAAATAGTGAGAAAATGTTCTTTTTAAAAGTTTTTATTCAAAGAGTACTAAGTGATTAACTATGGTAAATATAGAAAATTACCTCTGCTCTGTTTAATACATAAACCTATCCTACGGACTAATGACATTACTAATAACATTACAGACACACTAAATTCTGTTCCACAGCTTTTCTCTGTAGCTTTTTACCGAGCTGTAATCCATGTCTTTTAGGTATCCCCATAAATCAAAATCTATTGAAAATCAACCATCTATCCATCGTCCATTATATTGCTAATCGAGATAAATCCTTACTTCCGCAGAAAAACGTGATGAGCACCATCGTGCATGAAATATATATCCCTTTGCAGGTAGAGAGAAATACTTTTTTCCCATATATCCTTAGCTCGTTTTTCAAAAGTAAAAGATATGTGATTCGATTAACAGCTGGAATCTCAAAGGGGCATAATAAATTATTACCTAACACTCCATACAAAATGTTTATCTTAAATCCCCTTTGAAAATGTCCTTCTAGAATGGCGTGTGGATTCTTTGAAGACCAAGTGTGAAGATTGTGTGACTTAATCGGTAAACAGCACTTCTGAGGATATATTTCTACATCATCTCCAAATTCCGATGGAGCATTTTTTTTATCAACTTACCACAAGTAATCACAAGGTACACCCCACGATACCTTCATCTCAATCACCGTCCAATTCTTTGAATTTGTCTTCTAAAAATCTATAATTTGGTGCCACACTCGATGGAATTCAATATTTAATTTTTTTCATTGCTGTTGTCGTGGTCAATAATATGACACATCCACCATATTGTTTTATTTTTAATTTAATATAGCCATTGACACTCCTGACATCAAAACGAATTTAAAGATAACTCGTTTGTAAAAATCCGTAAAGCCGTTTAGGCTGTAGGAGGAAACAAATAATCATACATACCTACAAATATCGTAAAAACATTAGCCTCTCTTGCTTGCGCAGTGTGTGCAGTGTTAATTAATTATACTAAATTTTATTAATTGATTATAAAATTCCAGAATTCTTGAATTTAAGTAATAAACACAAAAATCTATAAGTGCATATAAAATAAAAATCTAATTTGAAGTAATTTAAAAAGACAAGTCAAAGGAAAAGGATAAATTATTAGCAAAATTTAAATATAGTGAAATTTATAGTACGGTCGAAGAAAATAAGAGAGAGATACACAGATGGGAAAACATTAATTGACAAATTAATAAATTGGTATTTGAAGCATAATCCTTCTAGAGAACTTTTTGATGAGCCTCTACATATTTTAAAATCAGAAGACTTGAATGTTTCGCCCAGTTGCAAGACACTTATAGGAAGATAAGGGCAAATTAATATCAGAATAATTGGGACAAATTTAATTTTGAATTATAATTAGGAAATCTTGGGAAAAAATTTTTCAAAAAGTATCAAAAAATTTCTCATTTAGTGTTTTTTCAGATAATAACTTGTGTTTTCTTTTGAGAATTATTCATCGAAAAACAATTTTTAGAATTTAGACAAAGAAATCTCAAATTGGATTTATTTTTACTGATTTAACTTCATTAAAATTTAAGCAATTATTAAATTTACTTAAGTAGAGTGAATTAAATGAAATTTTGTCGGACTGTGTCAACCGTGTCATAGGCTGCATATAATAGACACCGGCAAACGCTCTAAACGACGAACAAGAAGCTTGATATTGTTACGAGTGCATTGGATTAAAAAACATGATCTAAAATATTCAAATCCTGACTATTTATTGGCTGAAAATTAAATTAAATGACGCAACTATGATCCTTCCGCTAGCAGATCTTAAATGCGATTTGGCGTTGTCCTGTTCAAAAAATATAGGCGTACTTTTATGTGCTCTTGGGAACTCACTTAATGTTTTTACATTCTGCGGCATTTTTCCTTCACTGTATTGCTTTTAACTTTTTGCTAAATTCTAAAAACAGTAAAATGAGAAGATTCAAAATTAATAACTTCCTAAACCGCATTATGGCTCAACTGGTTTTCGTTTTTCGCTCGTTAAATCAAAAGTTGAAATATTCCATTTTGTTCATCAAAAAGATTTGTTACTTCTTCTACACGACTACGATTTTGCGAATCCGCACTTCCTTTATTTAAAACGCAACGGGTGTCACTTAATTTTCAATGCAATTTGGTAAAATACACAACACCCAAAGCCATATATAATAATATAAACCAAACCAAGCAATCAACTTTGACAAATATACAATTTAGAAATATAATTTTTTATACTGTCATCCATAATCGAAACGTTTTGATAGAAATATATGACATAATTTGGGACAGAGGGGGGTACAAGAGAACTCTTAATTTAATTCAAAAACGAACTGCAACTCTGTTTTATTGTGAATTGTTAATTTTTTATCTCCTTGTGATATTGAAGCCTACGTTTCCCAATTAAAGTTAAACCAATTCAAAAACGTAATGGATCTTTATTTTCTATAAATAACTTACACATCCTTCCAGATAGAATCTAAAGTACCAAAAAACATTTATATAAATAAAAAGTTGGGTCAATTATTAAATTAATAAATAATATTAAATTCTATTAATGAATGAACTATAAATTCTGTGAAAATTTAAGAAAAATTAGTTATAGAAAATAATTTTTTTGCAGAGGAAAGAAATTCAAGTTTTCGAATTCGACTTTTAAAGATGAATAGTAATTCGGCCCTAAGAGTCGAATTCGACTACTCGAGGCTCGAGGATATATACGGAAGTCTTACTTTTGCACCCCATTTCCTATTATCATTCCTTTCATTGCTTCTGCGTCTAATCACTAGTAATATCAGCGGCAATTTAACTTTTGTAAGTAAGAATAGAACAAATTACTATGAATTTAAGTACGACGTATTTCAGACAGAATAGTTCGTGCGAGGATCGGTTGCCCATTTTCTTTTGTGAGATCAACGCAAACTAGATGATTATTTTACAAGGCATAATTCATTCGAAGCTAGCACGAAACCAGTTTTTTCTTCTTATCTGGTTCTCTTCATTCATTGAAAATCTTATTCGTGCTCGTAATCTTGCATTTTGTAAATGGAAGCGGTATCGCATCACATTATTTCGGAATGAGTATCAATTTCAATTTTTCGATACAGGCAGCCCATTTTATATTTAGTTTTCTCAGCGACCGGGTGCAAAGTGTTTTTACGAATAGGGTTTACTCGAATGCTCTTCCAATAACCTCGGGTGTTCTGCAGGGTTCCATTCCTGGCACATTACTGTTTTCCATGTTTATTAATGACATATTTGACTGCCTCTTTTTTGTGAGCCTGTATCTGTATGCGGACGATGCGCAGTTGTTTTTATCAAGACCCTTCGGTTTAATCGAAGATTGCATCAGCCGCTTGAATGAAGACCTTGAGTCAATTGCTGATTGGTGCATCTCCAACAAATTGGACCTTAACTCTGGCAAGTCACAAGGCCTAATTATTCACCGCACCAAACTTAATAGAAAAGGGTTCTCGCCCATCTTAATTAATGGCGAGGCGGTACCATTTTTTGATTCCGTCAGAAATTTGGGAGTGAGTTTTAATAGCACACTTACGTGGGATGATCATATTTCCTATATAACTCGAAAAATTTGTGGCACTCTCCGTTCACTCTGGGCCACCAGCCACTTCACCACCGTAAATACAATATATACATGTACATTGTACATGAAAGGAGATTATCAACATCCCTTTGTAATGAGATACAGCTTGATATGTTATGAATTATTTTACGTCGTCGGCGTATATCAAGCATTTGGACTGCAATGTATCTGGCAGATCGTTGATATATATTAACAACAATAGTGGACCCAATATCGTACCCGGAGACACGCCTGAGATTTGTGTGAAAGAGCCAGATTTAAATCCATTCATAGCGACTTTAAGCTGTAGATCTATAAGATACGAGTTATGGTGTCTTACAAATATCTGGTAGGAGTTTATGGTGTTATCGTGTAAAGCGAGACTCCCTAACTTTGGTAAGAACCGTCTGTGATCTTTAGTATATCTACCGGGATAAAACCCGTGTTGTCTGTCAGATATTAAAGACTTAGTTAGAAATTCAGAAATAGTTCAATTATGATCACATTTCCTGCTGGAGAACTACCATGAGATGAGAAATTTTTGTCCTGTACGACGACATGTTTGTAGAAAAACTTCCAATAACAAATCTATGCAACTCTAACACACAGCTGAATTTAATCCCGTTATGATTAAATACCGCGTGTTGTTTCAACGAAAATTAACGTCTGATTCCCTCTAGAACATTTGATTCACGTCCAGTAGTTACCTTCTTCTTGTACTAAGCAAGATTTAACAATTTGGGAACTTTACAAACACCTTTTAAATACTATGCAAGCATAATCTTCATCCAGAAGGAATCAAAATGCGTAGGGTTTTTAAGGAAAAATGAGCTAGTTCAAATAATATATGATGGGGTGAGAGGCCAAGAGGTACAAGTGACAAAAGTTACTTTTGAGAAAAGCACGTTTAGAGTTTAGATTGGATAATAAATTCTAGGACACACATATGGAAATATTGATTATATACTGTTTTTAGATAGTGTTTTATGTGTCATTTTGAGATAGTGTTTTATGTATTTCTAGACCACAATAATTTTACATATATTAGGTTCCCATTTCTGCACTTAACTAATTTTTTCAAATATGTCACTTGTACTAGGCTTATGGTGGGAATCCCCTATCCCACAAAAAATTTTCGAAAAATTTTAT
Organism: Dasypogon diadema; assembly: GCA_006980735.1. Classification (NCBI taxonomy): domain Eukaryota; kingdom Metazoa; phylum Arthropoda; class Insecta; order Diptera; family Asilidae; genus Dasypogon; species Dasypogon diadema. The sequence goes on from QYTT01090311.1 coordinate 33,127, forward strand.
GCCATAGTGATGTAATTTTTATTTGTCTTCTTTTTTACGAAATAAAAAAATTTTGACCAAATTGTTGGATGGAGGATTTCACTCGATATGCAAAAAGTTCCAAAATTTCCACATACCACTATCCAAGAATTAAGTAATGTAATAATCCAAAAATAAGCAGTATTAACATTTCTGTGAATAATTTATTTACTTAGAATTTGTAAAATTCTTTGTCAAGATTAGCTGGAATCTGCGCCAATGTACATTTATATTTTTAAAGTGAATACCCGACTGTAACTTGTTCAACTGATATTGAATATTTACTGCATTCAAGATAAAGATTGCTGAAGCACTTCTTTTGATCCGATACATATTCACATCTTTAGAAAAATCGATTTGGATCGAAGCAGTTCGGGATAGTAAGGGAGACGATAAACATACTAAATTTCGTTATCAATGCTTTAGACGCCAGCGTCAATGTACATCGTGTTGAAGTGATTCCCTATCCCCGGCAATAATTTCAGGGTAACAAAATAAAGGCGAGTAAGCAAAAAATGACCGCACATGTCAATTACGATTATAAGCTCTAAATTCAGATTGAACTCGAGTATAAAAGTTGATCACGATTTTTCGTCTTTTCAGTCAGGGAGGTGTCAACGTTCCGCTCGGGTCTTTAGTTTTATCAGCAGACTTCTAAAATGTTTAGAATAATTTTACTAATAGCGTTTTTCGCAGTATTAAAATATGTGTATTCAATGAGTGTTTGGATAGATAATGGTGAGAGAAGTGCTTTACTTTTTTGTGGCATTTTACGTAAAAGTGCAATGGATATTCTTTCCAGATTACGATAGGATGCATCCCACTATTCACTTTAAACGTTCCAAGGATACACAGCGTGCAAGGCGTGAAATGCCAATGCTTGTATTCGAACCACCACAGATCGAGGAATACACAGATTACTGGAATAAGATAGGACAGGACATTTTATATAAACAACTGCAGAAAAATACCCTGAACACGAATGTTGCCAAGAATGTTATTTTATTCCTTGCTGATGGTATGTCTATCGCTACAATGACTGCTGGTCGAGTCTACATGGGCGGAGAAGAAAAACAGTTCTCATTCGAAAGATTTCCATACACAGGACTATCAAAGGTAAGTACACGTCCGTTTTATAGATGGCGTAACAAAATGTGAATTTTATTTTATACCTCCTGACCAATGTTAATAATTTATGTGGAAAGTTCCATGGACGAGAGCAGGAAGGGATATCATTCATAAACCAAAACTGGTTGGCATATAAGAAAAATTTGCAAACTTCTTTGACCAAAATTGCTTGAATTTCCGTTTTACACTGACCAATAATTTTGAAAATGGTGTTTTTTTTATGGGTAATGACTTCAACATTGGCAGAGTGTCACTCGAAGTTCGATGCAGAGTATAAATAGGCATTAAATGTTGTGTACACTTGAAATGCATACGTGAAATTACGAGAAATTTCTAGTTATAATTCAAGGCTTTTGAAGCCCGGTTTTAACCAGTTTTACCCATATTTCTTATCATCATTAGCAGTATATACGTAATTTCGATTATTTTGTTATATGAACGCCTTAATGAATTGCATTTGAATAAAATTGCAACTAAGAAAACATATTCTGAGTGAATTAAAAGTTGTGTCAATAAAAACAAACGTAGCAATTTAAAGTTTACAGAAACTGAAGTGAAAAATGCAAGATTTGTTTTTGTTCATTTTTGAACCAGTTTTATTTAATTTCTTGTTTTTATATACTCAATAAGACTATAACATTTTTCTTTCGTGAAACATTTTATAATGTTCTTTTTTTTTGTGTCCATTGTATGGTTTCCAATATAGTTTTTGATTATTGAATATTTCACTAAAATATATGTATAACTCTCTCCATAACACCAACTTGACTTTATTGCGGTCACCACAAATAGTCATTGGGAAAATAACGATTAATCCGTTCTTTTGTAGTATATTTATTGGAAAAGTGTATAATGCAAATCAAGAAATATTGAAACTACATATATTGTTATTGTATAAAATGAGAGTGACTGTTTTCAAAAGATATTTTTCCATGAAATTTAATTAAAAAAACCGTCTAAGACTCAGATAAAAATTTTCGCAAACCAATGAATATTTCAGTACTTTGTACTTGTGTTTTTCACATTTTTTAGGAAAAAAACTTTCAGTGTTTTCTGCTTTGTTACTACGTAGATTTTAATTAAAATTAAGCACTGTATTATGAAGATTTTAATAGAATTTCATCAGATATTTCTATGGAATTGCATATGATATTTCTATGGATGTACAGTAAATGCGTCTAATCCATTACCATAGGTCAAATTGCACTAAATAACTTTCTATGGTTCATTGTTTATCAGGTTTAAGATTCAAGCATGAGGTTTAGTTATTCTAATCTCCTCTTTAAATCATTAAGTTATCGCAAGTGCCCTCCAAGCCAGGGTTAGACGTCCTTGCATTGTCTGGCAGCCATTGAGTCATGGCATAATTTCCTAGAGCAGAACGTTAAGTACCTCTAATGCTCGTCTGTTAGTTGAAATGAGCATTTGCCATATAACAACCTACTTTAATTCCAACATGAGGTCATCAGACAAGTTTTCTTCCCTTAGTAAATAAGCAGTATTCGTTTAGTTACTGTATAAAACATATCCATCATAAAAATTCATTTAAACAGCGCTAAATTTCCACTTTAATAGGTTTTCCTAAGAATCAGCTCCTTGAAGCTGCGAAGGTAAGGCTCTTCATATTAGAAACCTATTTTCCTATTTGTAAATAAGTTGTCTTTAGAAGAAAGTAGATTAAATTTATTTGACTGTAAGGTCTAGCCGTTCTCCAGTCACTTTTATCAGCTCTTGATATAAGAAACACTTTAGCTCCTTGTTGGGAAAAACTTGTCTAAAAGCAGCACCTAACTAATTAAAAAAGCATTGATTAAATGGCCAACAACTGTGCTCTCTTCTTTCGAGTACTGCTGGTTGGTTGTGCTAAAGTAACGAGTAGTAATTGGAATGTATTTCTAAATTTGCATTGAGAAGTCCGACAGAATTCCCCAGCTCCACAACCATAGACTCTTGCCATAGTATCAGGAAATATGTTCTGAACAGATAAGTTAGTCTGCCGACAAGTAGGTCAACAAATTAGAACAAAGAACAAAAGTGCAAGGTAAATGCTATCTCTTCTTGTTATCTTAAATGGTTTGAAGGGGTTCAAATGTTCCAAATTGATTGGTCTGTCTGCCGACAAGTTAGTTGCCAGATAATTAAAGAAGCGCAAAGTAAGTGCTTTCCTGCTTCCTGCTTATAATTGGTTATAAAGTTCACGAAATCTTCGACAGGTAGAGCCATGGGTGCAGCAAAAGTCACAGCAATATCAAAGCAATCGAGGAACTTATTCTCCATTAGAATGTTCAACCTCCATGCTTCTTATCAAATCCCGATTAAATGGATACTTTTAACATCAACTTCCTTAAACTTGACATCATTCTTGTAACATTTGCACAGAATTGTAGGAAAGAGTTTACAAACACGCAGGCCGATAAGTTATTCCAGCGGTGTATCTTCCCAAACCGCCGAGATGGTGGTGGTGTCGTTCTGCAGATCTTCTCTCATGTAGGTGCGGGTTCAGTTCCTTCAGAAAGTATGGTGATTTACCTGGGTACCAGTGGTTGAGGCAATGGCGAAAATTGTACTTGTGAAACTACAGTAAGATTCCATCCTATAATTGTGTGGGTTACTTCCAACATTTATCAGCCTACGATTCCCAATTTGCTCTTCTCCAAAACTTTCCTTCTTATCTACGCTATTCTGTGCGCATCATAGGTATATCCACTGAGCTTAGGCAACATATCCCATTTCCTTTCAAAGAGTTTCTTCCAGACCCTTTTAGCCTTAATTAAGATTCCAGTTCAGCCTTCCATCCAGCCGGAAACTAAGATATTTGACTTCATCTGAGCACTCAATAGCCGTTCCTTTTATAAGGATTGGATCCATGTCCATTTGGTACCCCTTCGTAAAGGGTACGAGAACTACTTTGCTTGAATTAATAGTAAGGCCCTCATGGCCACACCAGTTAGGAACCTCACGAAGGGCTGACTTCATAACGTCAGTGACGGTTGAGACAAACTTTCCCGTGGCGTAGAGGAGATGTCCCGCTCCCCGAGCATTGCATCCCCCCATGCAATGTTATTAATAGCCCTATTTTACATACAGCCATAGATACCCTGTATTGTCAAATACTCCTTCAAAGTCCAAAAAGGCACTCGATCTTGCTTAAAGCAGAGTCTGTTGACTTACCTTTAGTGTATGCGTATTGGGCACGATGTAGAGGGACTGATCGTTTCAGAGCTCGTTTTATGTGAAGGTCTAACAAGCTTCCCATTGATTATTGCCTTGCTTAGGAATAAATACCACCGCCACCTTCTTCCAGGGGCACCCCCAGTTGTAGCTAGTTCAAAGCAGACCAATCAATGGATCAAGGATATATTCACGACTGTTCTTCGGAAGACCTGAAAAGATCCCAATCTCCTCCGGGGGCTTTAAAGAGTTTAAAGGAGGCTGCTCCCCATTTTACATTGTCCCTATCAAAGATGACTATTGGCTATTCCACCTATCAATCGGTCTGATTCCATGATCGCCATTAGCTGGTAGGTTCGAGTCTGTATGTGCTATGGACCCTGCGAAATGCACCTGCAGGGGATATTCCACGGTTTATCTTTTGGTATCCGTGAAGGTGTGATCCTACTTCTTTAGGACACTCACCCCATTAGAGGTGTCTTTTTACAAGGATCAAGGACGAGCTGCTTCCACATTGACATAAGTGTGAATGAAATATATCACAATATCAAATATCAGGTTTCGCTCGATAAAAAACGATAAACGGAAACAGAAAATTTGTTGAAAATCTTCAATTTTTAAGTGTCTATTTTGATAAAAAAATACAAATGTTAGAAATAATAACAAAGGTAGATAATGAAGAAATATAAAATTAAAAGAAAAAGAAAAAATGAATTGAAAAGATTAATGAAATTAATGCAAGGATTTTGCCTCACTTCCGTTTACTATATTTCAAACTATTCTTAAAATTATTGCAGATATATCAATAACTGTATATTTCGCTAATCAAACATTTGAGTAACCTGTTATATCCGGGGGTTTAGTTGGGTTGGGTAATTGACCTTTTAGCAAAACCTAAGCCCTTCCTTTATACCTAATATCTAACCCAGTAAGTAGTGTACTCTTCTGTTAAAATATCTCTTTTATGCCCTATTTGTGTATACTGCTTATACAAATGTCAAGTTCAATAATCTTTTAAAGATGACAAAGTTATCAAGCAAAGTTGGAAACATATGAAAACAACAATACTTCCTGAGTCACAGTCCTATAAAATCGATCAGAGAATGTCAAGTGCATCTTTCAGGAGAAATAATGTGTGCATCAACACATTATATTACTATGTAGAATGTAGTGCTCTTTTAGGGAAGAACTATTGCAAAACTCGTGTAAGGAAATCAGTGTTTTTTTTATACAATGTGAGAACAATTAAAAAAGCACTGAGCTTTTTTGTCAGTTACATTACGAATTTACGTGAAATTTTTTCCATATTTACAAATCAAATGAGTATCGCATGAGATTGAGAAAAAAAACAAAAACGTTTGCCTTATCAAAAGTATTTCGGATTTTGCTCGTCAATCACGTGCTTCTGAAAGCCTCTGATATGTAGCTGGAAGCTTTCCCTTTCAAAACAAATCGAAGATTGCGGTTAGTAACAAAGCTTAGGGGCCGCCTTAAATATGGATCAGTGGATGCTGTACGTAGCGTTTTGCTTTCGAGATTCAAATGTAAATAAAAGAGGTTGAAAAATGAGGCGACTGCTGCAGATAAGAGTTCATTACTTTTTGCATATTTTGACGCTCGTCAAAGACTTTGACCTTCTTGGGGTTTTTCATCCCTTTCTGTCTAAAATTCAAATTCAATTACAGACGTACTGTGCAAATACTCAAGTGGCAGACTCGGCATGCACCGCGACAGCCTATCTGAGTGGCGTGAAAGCAAATTACGGAACGATAGGAGTATCTGCAGCAGTGGATGCGGGAGACTGTGATGCCCAGAATGATACCTCGAATCATGTCCCGTCAATAGCGCAATGGGCCCAACAGAAAGGAATGGCGACAGGTTTGTTTGCATGCGTCGTCTGGGAGATTAATCGCGTTTAACATAATTAATTTGCTTAGGACTGATAACAACCACTTCAATTACTCACGCCACGCCGGCGGGTGTTTATGCACACTCGGCTAATCGGAACTGGCAGAGTGATAAACAATTGCTCAAGGACGGGGGTGACTCGGAAAAGTGCATGGATATCGCTAAGCAACTCGTCCTCACGCCCGTGGGGCAAAAGCTAAATGTGGTGTTCGGTGGCGGTCGACAGGACTTTATACCTGAATGGCAGAGTGACATCACAGGTGTTAAAGGAACTCGTCAGGACAATGAAAATTTGATTGATGCCTGGAAAGCGAGGCATCCCAACCATTCTGCTGCATACATTCAGACAAAGGAGGAATTATTGAAGGTATGTTGGCTTTATTTGGGTGGAGCATTTCATGCGAAGAATTCCATATTTCAGTTACCACAGGATACCGAACACGTGCTGGGATTGTTTGCAAGTGATCATATGCCCTTTCATTTGGATGCAGATAATGAAACGCATCCATCCCTTGAGGAAATGGTCGATAAAGCTCTAGATATTCTGGAGAAGAAAGGAAGGCGTTACTTTCTGTTTGTAGAAGGTGGTAGAATCGACCATGCTCACCATGACACCGAAGCCATAAAGGCTATAGACGAAACAATAGAATTTGACAAAGCAATTGACCTAGCCAGGAAAAGAACCAGTGAAGAGGACACTTTGATTGTTGTTACCTCAGATCACTCGCACACGATGTCAATGGCCGGATACTCTAGTCGAAAGAACGACATTTTTGGAATAAATAACAGCCAAAATGGTATGGATGAACTCCCCTATGCAACCCTAAGCTACGCGAATGGTCCTGGTTTCATCAGTAACATGCTACAGGAGGGCAAGAGGAGGAATTTAAAGGAAATAAATATGCATGATAAGGTACAAATAATTTATCCTTTGCTGGACGTAGGTTTAATTAAATGCCTTTTCTTGCAGAATTTCAAATTCCCAACAACCGTACCTTTGGATTCTGAAACTCATGGTGGTGACGATGTGGCTGTTTTTGCTAGCGGACCATATGCACATCTTTTCTCAGGTTTATATGAGCAAAATCTAATTGCACATGCTATAGGATATGCAGCGTGCATTGGTGATAAACTAACAGCATGTTCCAAATAGGGGGCCTTGGAATTTAATTAATTTAATGTTAATTTATTGAAAACCTTACTGATTTCTTATACTTTATGTTTTAATAAAGGAAAATCTCATCTAAGTTTTGATAATGATTACGCATATCAATGCAAGACTTCGCGAAAGTTGTGTTTTCTGGTTTTAGTACAATAAAGAACTTTTTAATTATTTAACAGTGTTCGGTTTTATTTAAAAAAATAATCCCTTCTTTGTGGAAATTTGTCCAGCTACCTACAAACTTTCGCCTTCAAGATTTTTGGATTTCCGCATCGCTATTTATGCAGAAGCTTTTTAAACGTCTCACAGTGGGCCAAAATGACATTATTACCTCTTAATTGATAAAAAAGGTTCAATTGGTTTACAGGGTGCCTCAAAATAAATCAACAAAATATGAAGTAGTCAATAAATGGATTATTTATAGTATTTAAAAAGTTGTAATGTAATTTTTAATTATTTTATTATCTCCTTAACAATATTTAGTTAAAAAAAAGTAAATTTCACTCTTGTTTTAGTTCCACTGAAACAATAAATTTGGAAAAAATGTTTGAAGATGGAATAGCTGGTAAATTTCTAGCATTTCAAAATTATCGTCAGATCGAAACACTCCAAAAAAAAATTTGCAATGCTAACAATTTGCCAGCAAAATTTCTTTTTTCAGTGGACAAGTGAAATATTCTCCGATTTTTAAATACAACTACTTCCCCAATATTAGAGAAAAAGTTACCAATATTTAAATTTTTAACCAATCTTCTTTGTTCTTGACTCTATTGTTGCGCGCCTTTAATTCATTGAGATGGAAAAATAATTAAACCAGCAAACTAAATAGGTCAGGCATTGTGTACAAAATACATGTCGCTGTAATCAGGCTGTTTTTGGTTGAAGTGTGGGAAGGAGCAAGGGGTTGCCCTTAGGATGACACCGTCTATTTAGAATTCCATGGGCAGAATTGGCACAATTATATGTTATCCTCGCAAACATTATTTGTATTTCCCGAAAAGTTTGCTACTAATATAAAATTATTTTTGAATCCTCAGAAAATTACCTTTCATTTAATTCGAACATCTAAGTATCTCCATCCATTTTTGACTATTGACGATTTCAAATTTAAAACAAATTTTCGGATTGTAATAAGAAGCTATTGGCTTACTATGATAAATTTGTATTGCACTTTATCAATTCTGGTACTGAAAACTGAGTTTTTACACCATCTTACGGAATTTGGACAGTTCTACTAGAACTCAAGTAGGTACGTTTCATGGAAATTGAAAAGTGCAATAACTGAAGTATGGAAAATCAACATAATCAATCTAATGGGTCTTATATCCATTTTAGGTTTGCGTGTTTATACGTGAAAAATAAACCGATTTTGTGTTTTTTCAAAAATCACAAAGCTACCCTCATAGACACGGTTCACGGTGATTGTATACGTGAAATGTTGTGACGAAGACTACGTCATATTTTACACGTTAACATTGGCGCAATTTACGTTGTGTAGACAATTTGCCCATCACTGGGCACAATCTTTAAAATTTCATAACATTCATAACAGGCGTCAAAGTGTGACTTGCAACATTTTCGTGTTTATCTCAAAGCCTTTCATTTACACACCAACCTTTGAACAGTTTGTAGGCGGGAGACTATTTGTGATTGCATAGAGAGGCGCCCCCCCCCCTGCAATATGTTAAAATTACCTGAAAATCTCATGTTCAACTTGTTTAATTTGCATACCTTTGAATTGTGTTACCTTTGAACTGTTTAACACCAATTCTACGATATCACAAATCTTTACTTTTACTCTTTACAACAAAGAGAAAATATTTGTGGAAATTTAAATTTCTAAAATTCGAAAAAAATTTTCTCATACATATTTTAAAGATAGAATATACATAGAAGATAGAGAGATAGCTATTACGGTAGCCTGATCACATTAGAATGGCATCACCTAGTTCGCCTGTCATGGATACTCATTAAATTATTCAATAATTGTTTTATGCTTTAATTACTTTGTGGCGGTAATTCAAACGCTGTGCTAATATCGATTCGCCTGTTTCGTGTAAACGTACCGATTTTGTTGCGGGCGAACTAAAGGAAATACTTTGTATGTGACATATTTTCGATACCTTAGGCCTTTTGTATTTCAGAAAATGCAGGAAAACTATTGAACGTTAGTCTAGACTGGAAGGTGTTCATTTTAAAATTTATCAGCCTCAGCCCTATTGTCCTAGGAGGAGATACATCAATATTGTTCTAAAAAATTATTAAGATGTTTGTTATAGGAGTGATTTGTCAACAAAATTTGTTGATATTTCCTCAAAATGAGTATCTTTTAGTTTGAATAATCAAACTGGAGTTACGCGGCACCGGAACACTCAAGTTTAAAAAACTTGGCGACAACCCACAAAATATAGAGAAAGAAAAACATTATATTACTTATATTGTTTCATTAATCTGTGTGTCTGTCATTCCACTTTCATGTAAATTATTTCTAAAGGCGTCAGTTGTAAAGTATCTGGCTATCTCAGTCAGTAGGGGATAAGTATCATAAGCTAAGTGTTCGAGTTCTACGTTGAGCGACTTCCTTTTCTTTCTTCTTCTATTGTAAATAATTATTTATTTATTTGTGGCTCCTTATAAAAATTCAGTTTAATTATTTATGAAGTGAAACGTCTGTAGCGACAGTAAGTAATTTTGAGGCGCAGTTCAAAGAGAAACACTGAGGTAATAATCGACCAACCAACAACGTTAAGCAGCAAGTGGGTTGGTAGGTACTCAGACGGTGAACCGGTTGTTTTTTGTTTGTTTTTTAAATAAATATTTGTATTTTTAGTCTTACCTACCCAGAAAAAAATGTACTAAGATTAGGCTAATACAACAGCATGCAAGGCATGTAGGAATTAGTAAGTACGAAAAATAAAAAATTCGAATGGAGAATGCCAATAAAAAATTATAAGACTAAACACACCTTCCTGTTAGGGATTTTCAAGTTAAAACACATATGGGTTCAAGAAAGGGTGAACTTTCAAATTTTGTAAATATTAAATCTAAAGGACATTTTACCCAGGTATTTTAAAGACTCAGTATTAAAATTCAATAACATGCGTATGAAAGGTATGTCAGCAACTTTAGGGTGCTCCAAAGAAACCAAACTGATATGTTTGAACCAATCGTGATAGAGTGAAAGGATCATAGGGTTTTCCAAGGGAGGTATTTCAGCACTGAACTGGCTCTAAGCAGCACAACAGTCTAAAAATTATTCCAGATTTGAAATTGTATCTCAAGTAGTGGTGTAACAAACGTGTTCCATAATGTTAAGGTAACGTGGTTGACGAACTTCCCAGATCAACGCTAAACAGGTTCGCTGCCACATTTTCTCGAAAAGCTTTCGTGAGAAAAATATATGCAAAAATGCATTTAGCAAGAGAGAGAGAGCTTAAAAGTTTCTTGCATATGTGCGATATTGGCAGCGAACCGATTAATGGATCCAAGCATGAAGTTATTTTGATAACAGGATTATATTGATAAATACGGTTTGATTTGAATGATAATTGGCGTGAAATAGTTAAAATGTCAAACGCATCAATGGAATGTATTTCACTTCAAACGTATGGGTGAGGCACACATTATTTTTCTTTTATTTTGGAAATTTATGAGACTATTTGAAATTTGTAATTGTAAATTTATGTGTTGCTATTGTGTAAAAATTAATACCGTTTAGTACATAAAATGGTCCTCTAAACTATCATATAATGACAAAAATTTAAGAAGTAAAGTAGTAATATGAGAAAAAAAATAATCAAATTATTTTTTTCCGTCATGCTTGACCGAGGACTACACTAAACGTCTTAAAAAATTATTCCAGGGTTTGTTACCTCGAGTCTTTCTTCATCAATTACTTGGAAAATATCCTCTCTTAATCCCGAGGCGAGATCATAATAGCAACTTAACCGAGACAAATAATCTAGATATCTCCTTATATGATATGGATCTGTATCGCCAAAGAGATGTTATTTTTGGATTTAAGGCGAATCTCACAATTCTTTAAAAAATCCATGCAATGCATACGTCGGCAACGTTGCAAGCAAAGCTCTGCGAAGCGAGCAATTGCTCAATTTTGTGTAAACATTAAAAATTATGCCCACCTATATTAATGGAGTTAGTAAAACTAAAAACAATTGTAGTAGTAGCACCACTATTAATGTGATTTTAGCAATTATTCATTCCATCAATTTCGCCCACCCGTATGAAATGAGTTACGGGGTTGCCAAAAAATTTTGCGTAGCACTCCTATTTCCCTCAAAATAGAAAAACTTTCCCAAGGTTGGCAAAAATTCTTTAATACTGGGCAAAGCTATGAGCGAAACTTTTCAAAAAGTGAGTTAAATTTTGTGGAAATCGGAAAATACGTGTGACGAGATTGGAAAAAGCAATTTGTTGAATATTGCACGAGTGGATAAACAGTGATTATTGGTCGAAGGTGTGTAAGACACGTGGATGAGAATGGCACAAGTGATTCTTTTAATGCTGCAAAGGGGACGATACTTTATACACTTTGCATTTGTATACCTTCTAGGGGAAACTTTATGAGGGTTGGGAAAACTGATTAATGGTTGTGTAGAAAGGATTTCATAGGTGTCGGTGTCGCTTCATGTTTGCGGGTGTGTGCAAAATTTTAGTGTGTGGATCAAACTTTTCGAAGGATGGGTTAAAGTTTATTATTATACTGATTGTCTTTGGATGGTGGACAGAACTTTCTGAAGGCGGTGCAAACCTTAGTGGGAATTGGGATGAATTTTTCAAGGGGTGGCCGAAACTTTTTATGTTTGAACAGAGTTGGGAAAAATATCCAATATCCAAATGACAATGGTATAAATGTTTCCTTAAATATTGCGAAAGTACTATAATTTCTTTGGGTTGATTCTGGGTATCGAGTAAATATGTTTGAGATCGATTCAAGCTTTTCGAAAATTGGATAAAACTTTTTGTGAATATGGAAAACATTTTGGGGATGGGCGAAACTTTACGAGATTTCGACAAAACGTGTTAATACCAACACCATAGTTGAAAATGATAATAAAATAATTATTATTTAGGTCCAGAAAAAGTGGAGAAAATAATGGTAATAATAAAATAATAATTAGTATAATTTGTTCATGCAGATAGTTACGGGTGCTGTGCCAGTTACTTGGGAAGTCACCTTATATGAGCCGGCAAAATTATTTAATACTTTGGCAAAACTGAATAAAACTTGGGGAAGTTGACAGAATACGTAATTCTTAAAATAGCATTTGTGCTAGTACAGTAAATTTTTATATCTTGACTCTTTCAAAAGGGCGCCTATTTTGATATTAAATTCGAATACCTCAGAGGAAAAATAGTAATTTTGCCAAAACTGGTGTAGTACCGTAGACTCATTCCACTCCTTAAAGCTTAGGGTAGATACTGCAACAGTTTATTTGTGAAACTTAACTAAATTTGACGTGGGGTCAAAGTGGTTTATTTTTTCGGTCATTTGAAAATCTTATATAATATAATAAAAATATAATTTTTAAAAAATATTTTTCTTTTTTTATGATTAGTGAACTACAGAACGGCATATAATTTCTGGCCTTGCCTCACGAACAAGAAGAAAATGATGATCAGGTATAAATATTTACAAAAATCGTCTTTTATTAGTGAAAAATTGCATATGACTCATAGACCCTAATTTAACTATATTATTTATGCATGTAAAAGTACCAAATGCGTTTATCGGAATGTATATACTTTATACTTTTATATATACTTCATATACTTTTTTGAAAACTCATACGATTGAGTAGATTTTCCTGAAAGCATGGATATATATATAGCATATTTATAACTAACAATTTTATGAACATATTCATCAAAATCGTGATTTTTCGAATGAACATTGAACTTGGCTGCGTTTTTCATAATTTGGAGATCATTTTTCTAAAATTTAATGACTCCTCGATAAAGCTTGGACATTTTCCTATAAAAATGTTCTGCTATACTTTTCGTTAGAGTACATATTTTCCGAGATATACCAACTCGAAGAAGGCTGTGAGTTTGTAAGATCCCTGTGCAGTATATGATTCGCTCCGGACGTGTGCAGGAAAAGAGTTTTAATACTTAGGCAAAGTTGGGAGTCCAGGGGGAAGTGTAAAAGCTAGTAAATTGGTACTTTGTAAAAAAAACTATGTTTACATAGAACAAATTATATGTTTTACCAATTACAAAAAAAAAGTCAACATCAATGATACATATTTTCAAAAAATGCAGTATTCTAATCGCTATAACAATATTAAAAACGTCTTATATAAGAGTGATCCTTAATATAACCCCACAAAAAAATCACATAGATCAAGATCGGGTGAATAAGGAAGCCATTCCATTCCTGTCCCCTTATTAAATCGAGGATATCTAAGGCCAATAACTCGATCACCAGATCACCACAAACTTTATTGATGACTTCGAAGACTTCTTGTGCTCGATGTGATGCTGCTCCGTCTTGCATAAAATAATAGTTCTTAACAAGATTTTTATAATTTTCGTATAGGGAAAGTATTGTGTCTCTAACATATCTTTATAACTCTATCCGACATTGCACAAAAGCCTCTGAATGCTTCACTATAAATTTTCCCTCTTGAATAATAACATTCAATGAGAAAAACTTTTTCTTCACTAGTTAACTCACTCATTTTCAAGATGGTTATTCGGTTTCTACCACAGCTAGAATAAAACTGACGGATCTCAGGTAAACATAGCTGAAATCTATTTTGTGAAAACTGTGCAAATCAGCGTATAAGTTTATGAAGTTATACCCACTTGTGCAGGATCCTAACCCACGTCAACAGAGAGGAAAATTTGCAGATGTGCGCGGTTTACTTCAACCCGCTCTGCCATCGACCATTAAGAAGAAATTTTGTACACTTTCAAAAGACTAAAAAAAACCAAACAGCAAGGTTTCTTTTTACTAAAAAATACCACAGTGCGGTTTAAACTTAAGTCTTAATAGAAGCTAGAAACTGAAGTCCAATAGAAGCTAGAAATCATACTGTCGCAACCAGAAGAGGATAGTACGAGTGGCATTATCATTAGCATCGATGAATTTCACCTTGTTTAAAAATTCCGTTGATATGATAAGAGCCAATTATTTTTGGGGCGTATTCATCAAACGTCATCAATTAGACTAGCTCGATCGTAATATGTTATGTTGTTTTTACATTGTATTTAAATGTTGAATGAAAGAGACAACCATAAATTTAAAACCACGTGTTTCTAATATCTGTTGATCAATACGGACCTTAATGTCTTAATGATTCCCTTGTTTGAGCAGAATATGAGTTCGGTACTTTCTTAATTCAAATTTCGCTTTGTTATTTATACTTATTCAATAAATAGTAATCTAAAGAAATAAAGGAGCATAAAACAAACTGTTAAGAACAATGTTTATGAAAAAATTCTTTTTAACTCATTCAATGTTTCCAGGAAACTTAAGCGTAAAGAGAGTTCATAAAGCCAAAATGCATTACAATTAACTTCAATAAATAAATTCGTACTTTCGTCGGAAAAGAGGTCATCTATTAAAGCTAGAATAGAACAACAATCTTAAATATCACAATCATACCTTATGGAAGTACCGATTTGATCGGGTGATCGTTTGATTTATGTTGTAATTGCCATCACGGTGATAATATTTTCGTTATTATCTTACATTATAATATTTTTTCCCAAATTTATAAAATAGTCTCGTGATATTTATTACAATTTCCGGGGGGAAACTGTTTGGTTTGCAAAATTAAATAGAATTAGTGTCATATATAATTTATACGCAAAATTTTTTCAGTTTCAATTAATTTCGAGTTTGCAACTAATTCTCCTAAGCGTCTGAACCCTTGACCTGATTTTAAAGATGTAAATGGTATTCATCTAAAACTGATAAATAATAGGGCCTCAGCTACAATATTTTCTATGTCTAATGACTATTTATGATAATCGCATGAGCAAAAACTTCCGCAAGTTTACGACGTGAGATAAATTTCGAGATGTCCATTTTTTGTTGAAACAAACTCTGGTAATTAATTTTGTGTAATTAAATTTATAATAACTACTCCTATATTATTGCCCAGTAAGTTTTCATATTCAATTTTTAAACACAATATTCCTTATTCAGTAAGAGAAAGTATGCTCACTTAATGAGAACTTTTCAAACAGCTTCCAATACTAAGATGGAATATTAACTTGCAGTATGACCCCAATGGGAGATTAAGCGTGCATAACGTAAGGTATGCAGTAATACGTCTATGAAAATTAGATTAGTGAAAAATACGCGTATAATTCATGCAAAAAAGAAGCGATAAAATCAGAACTATGCATGCCAACAACAGGACATGAAGAAACATTAGCGTTTTGAATAGGCAGTGTTCTCTTTGTTTCTGTCCTTTAAGTTTAAACTATTCCAGAGGTACTCTAAAATTACGAGTTTTGCTTTTGAAATGAACTACTGAAGTGTAGTGTAACCTGGAGCTACTCAAAGTGAAGTAGTGCTCTCCCTTGAGTCTGGAGTTTAACATAAGATTTTGATAAGTTTTTATATTAATAACGTTTTTTTTAGAAAAATCATTTTATTAAAAACTCTACGCACTTTTTGTGAAAGTTTTGAAGTTGTTTGAAATTTAATAAAAGTTTTTTGATTTTTTTCTGTAGTTTTTTTCATTGTCTTCTAGCACACAAATTTCTTAACGGTAATTGAAATTCATTTGGAGAATTGTTACATTATTGTTTAATTTTACATTTTTAAAAAAAGCTTTTATTTAAATACTCAAAAAGGAAGAAAATAAACTTTAAATTAAATCAAACCCATCAATTTATTACCTTATATTATTTGTCGCGAGACAGCTTTGAAGCTCTACTAAATCCTGCATATGTTTACGTGTAGGAAAAACATAAGATATACGCGTATAATTTTGTGGCCAATGAGATCATTTTAAATGCGTTTTTCTTGAAACCATATTTTTCAAGCTTGTAGGACATGTTGCCCTCTAAATTTTATTAATTGTACACTCCTAGTAGTTTCTATTTTCCTATGTTCAGATGGATTTCGAAGGATTGGCATCTCCCAATGTTCAAAGATGCTTTCGTTAATTCCGAGCCTTTGTTAAAATTATTGTTTTAATTTCATAAATTCGTTTTTCAC
>QYTT01090311.1:49735-60845 GCA_006980735.1 Dasypogon diadema
GTTTGAACCAATCGTGATAGAGTGAAAGGATCATAGGGTTTTCCAAGGGAGGTATTTCAGCACTGAACTGGCTCTAAGCAGCACAACAGTCTAAAAATTATTCCAGATTTGAAATTGTATCTCAAGTAGTGGTGTAACAAACGTGTTCCATAATGTTAAGGTAACGTGGTTGACGAACTTCCCAGATCAACGCTAAACAGGTTCGCTGCCACATTTTCTCGAAAAGCTTTCGTGAGAAAAATATATGCAAAAATGCATTTAGCAAGAGAGAGCTTAAAAGTTTCTTGCATATATGCGATATTGGCAGCGAACTAATTAATGGATCCAAGCATGGAGTTATTTTGATAACGTCATAATATTGATAAATAAGGTTTAATTTGAATGACAATTGCTTTAGAAAAATAAAATTGATGTGAAATAGTTAAAATGTCAAACGCATCAATGGAATGTATTTCACTTTAAACGTGTGGGTCAGGCACACATTATTTTTCTTTTGTTTTGGAAATTCATGAGACTATTTGAAATTTATAATTGTAAAATTGCGTCTTGCTATTGTGTAAAAATTAATACTGTTTAGTACATAAATATTACTCTAAACTATAAAGACAAAAATTTAAGAAGTAAATTAGTTATTATACAATTATTTTTTCGCATCATGGTTGACCGAGGGCTATACTAGTTTTTAAATAATGTCTTAAAGAAAATATTTTATTTCCTATATTTTCAAGCAAATAAATCTAGTTATTGAAAAGCAGTTTAGTTGTAAATTCCCTGTGAAAAATTTTACCGTGAATAGTAATAAAATTGCTCTTGGTTGGAGGATTAACTGAACCTGGAAGAATTTTAACAATCTCACAACTCCAGAGTTTGCCACCTCGAGTCTTTCTCCATCAATTACTTGGTAAATATTCTCTCTTAATCCCGAGGCGAGATCATAATAGCAACCTAACCGAGACAAATGATCTAGATATCTCCTTATATGATATGGATCTGTATCGCGAAAGAGATGTTATTTTTGGATTTAAGGCGAATCTCACAATTCTTTAAAAAATCCATGCAATGCATTCGTCGGCAACGTTGCAAGCAAAGCTCTGCGAAGCGAGCAATTGCTCAATTTTGTATAAACATTAAAAATTATGCCCACCTATATTAATGGAGTTAGTAAAACTAAAAACAATTGTAGTAGTAGCACCACTATTAATGTGATTTTAGCAATTATTCATTCCATCAATTTCGCCCACCCGTATGAAATGAGTTGCGGGGTTGCCAAAAAATTTTGCGTAGCACTCCTATTTCCCTCAAAATAGAAAAACTTTCCCAAGGTTGGCAAAAATTCTTTAATACTGGGCAAAGCTATGAGCGAAACTTTTCAAAAAGTGAGTTAAATTTTGTGGAAATCGGAAAATACGTGTGACGAGATTGGAAAAAGCAATTTGTTGAATATTGCACGAGTGGATAAAACAGTGATTATTGGTCGAAGGTGTGTAAGACACGTGGATGAGAATGGCACAAGTGATTCTTTTAATGCTGCAAAAAGGGGACGATACTTTATACACTTTGCATTTGTATACCTTCTAGGGAAAACTTTATGAGGGTTGGGAAAACTGATTAATGGTTGTGTAGAAAGGATTTCATAGGTGTCGGTGTCGCTTCATGTTTGCGGGTGTGTGCAAAATTTTAGTGTGTGGATCAAACTTTTCGAAGGGTGGGTTAAAGTTTATTATTATACTGATTGTCTTTGGATGGTGGACAGAACTTTCTGAAGGCGGTGCAAACCTTAGTGGGAATTGGGATGAATTTTTCAAGGGGTGGCCGAAACATTTATGTTTGAACAGAATTGGGAAAAAGATCCAATATCCAAATGACAATGGTATAAATGGTTCCTTAAATATTGCGAAAGTACTATAATTTCTTTGGGTTGATTCTGGGTATCGAGCAAATATATTTGAGATCGATTCAAGCTTTTCGAAAATTGGATAAAACTTTTTGTGAATATGGAAAACATTTTGGGGATGGGCGAAACTTTACGAGATTTCGACAAAATGTGTTAATACCAACACCATAGTTGAAAATGATAATAAAATAATTATTATTTAGGTCCGTAAAATATTTTAGCAGTTGAGCAAAAAGTGGAGAATATATCTAATGGTAATAATAAAATAATAATTAGTATAATTTTGTTTATGCAGATAGTTACGGGTGCTGTGGCAGTTACTTGGGAAGTCACCTTATATGAGCCGGCAAAATTATTTAATACTTCGGCAAAACTGGGTAAAACTTGGGAAGTTGACGGAATACGTAATTCTTAAAATTGCATTTGGTGTGCTCGTACAGTAAATTTTTATATCTTGACTCTTTCAAAAGGGCGCCTATTTTGATATTAAATTCGAATACCTTAGAGGAAAAATAGTAATTTTGCCAAAACCGGTGTAGCACCGTAGACTCATTCCCCTCCTTAAAGCTTAGGGTAGATACTGAAGCAGTTTATTTGTGAAACTTAACTAAATTTGACGTGGGGTCAAAGTGGTTTATTTTTTCGGTCATTTGAAAATCATATATAATATAATAAAAATATAATTTTTTAAAAGTATTTTTCTCTTTTATGATTAGTGAACTACAGAACGGCATATAATTTCCTGCCTTGCCTCACGAACAAGAAGAAAATGATGATCAGGTATAAATATTTACAAAAATCGTCTTTTATTAGTGAAAAATTGCATATGACACATAGACCCTAATTTAACTATATTATTTATGCATGTAAAAGTACCAAATGCGTTTATCGGAATGTATATACTTTATACTTTTATATATACTTCATATACTTTTTTGAAAACTCATACGATTGAGTAGATTTTCCTGAAAGCATGGATATATATATAGCATATTGATAACTAACAATTTTATGAACATATTCGTAAAAATCGTGATTTTTCCAACGAACATTGAATTTGGCTGCGTTTTTTCATAATTTGGTGATCATTTTTCTAAAATTTAATGACTCTTCGATAAAGCTTGGACATTTTCCTATTAAAATGTTCTGCTATACTTTTCGTTAGAGTCCATATTTTCCGAGATATACCAACTCGAAGAAGGCTGTGAGTCTGTAAGATCCCTGTGCAGTATATGATTCGCTCCGGACGTGTGCAGGGAAAGAGTTTTAATACTTAGGCAAAGTTGGGAGTCCAGGGGAAAGGTGTAAAAGCTAGTAAATTGGTACTTTGTAAAAAACACTATGTTTACATAGAACAAATTATATGTTTTACCAATTACAAAAATAAGTCAACATCAATGATATATATTTTCAAAAAATGCAGTATTCTAATCGCTATAATAATATTAAAAACGTCTTATATAAGAGTGATCCTTAATATAACCCTACAAAAAAATCACATAGATCAAGATCGGGTGAATAAGGAAGCCATTACATTCCTGTTCCCTTATTAAATCGAGGATATCTAAGGCCAATAACTCGATCACCAGATCACCTCAAACTTTATTGATGACTTCGAAGACTTCTTGTGCTCGATGTGATGCTGCTCCGTCTTGCATAAAATAATAGTTCTTAACAAGATTTTTATAATTTTCGTATAGGGAAAGTATTGTGTCTCTAACATATCTTTATAACTCTATCCGACTTTGCACAAAAGCCTCTGAATGTTTCACTATAAATTTTCCCTCTTGAATAATAACATTCAATGAGAAAAACTTTTTCTTCACTAGTTAACTCACTCATTTTCAAGAAGGCTATTCGGTTTCTACCACAGCTAGAATAAAACTGACGGGTCTCAGGTAAACATAGCTGAAATATATTTTACGAAAACTGTGCAAATCGCGGGAAAATCAGCGTATAAGTTTATGAAGTGATACCCACATAAATCGCTGCATCTTGTGCAGGATTCTAACCCACGTTAACAGAGAGGAAAATCTGCAGTGCGCGGTTCACTTCAACCCGCTCTGCCATCGGCCATTAAAAGACTAAAAAATTTCCCAAACAGCAAGGTTTCTTTTCATTAAAAAATACCACAGTGCGGTTTAAACTAAATGAAGTCCAATAGAAGCCAGAAATCATGCTGTCACAACCAGAAGAGGATAGTACGAGTGACATTATCATTAGCATCGATGAATTCCTCTTTGTTTGTAATGTGTCTTGTTGTTTTTACACTGCGCGGTTGAATGAAAGAGACAACCATAAATTTAAAAGCACATGGGTCTAATATCGCTTGATGAATACGGACATTAATGTCCTAATGAATCACTTGTTTGAGAAAAAAATAGAGCTCGGTACTTTCTTATATTCAAATTTCCTTTTGTTATTTATTAAATAATAATCCCAAGACATAAAGGAGCAAAAAAGCAAACTGTTAAGAAGAGTTCTTACGTAATAATTCCTTTTAACTCATTCATTGCTTCCAGGAAAGTTAAGCGTAAAGAAAGTTCATAAAGCCAAAATGCATTACAATTAACTTCAATAAATAAATTCGTACTTTCGTCGGAAAAGAGATCATCTATTAAAGCTAGAATAGAACAACAATCTTAAATATCACAATCATACCTTATGGAAGTACTGATTTGATCGGGTGATCGTTTGATTTATGTTGTAATTGCCATCACGGTGATAATATTTTCGTTATTATCTTACATTATAATATTTTTTATAAAATAGTCTCGTGATACTTATTACAATTTCCGGGGGGAAACTGTTTGGTTTGCAAAATTAAATAGAATTAGTATCATATATAATTTATACGCAAAATTTTTTCAGTTTCAATTAATTTCGAGTTTGCAACTAATTCTCCTAAGCGTCTGAACCCTTGACCTGATTTTAAAAAGATGTAAATGGTATTCATCTAAAACTGATAAATAATAGGGCCTCAGCTACAATATTTTCTATGTCTAATGACTATTTATGATAATCGCATGAGCAAAAACTTCCGCAAGTTTACGACGAGAGATAAATTTGGGGATGTCCATTTTTTGTTGAAACAAACTCTGGTAATTAATTTTGTGTAATTAAATTTATAATAACTACCTCTATATTATTGCCCAGTAAGTTTTCATATTCAATTTTTAAAAACAATATTCCTTATTCAGTAAGAGAAAGTATGCTCACTTAATGAAAACTTTTCAAAGATGAAATATTAACTTGCAGGATGACCCCAATGGGAGATTAAGGGTGCATAACGTAAGGTGTGCAGTAATACGTCTATGGAAATTAGATCAGTGAAAAATACGCGTATAATTCATGCAAAAAAAGAAGCGATACTTATTTTGAACGACAAAATCAGAACTAGGCATGCCCAATGTACAATAGGACATGAAGAAACATCACCGTTTTGATTAGGCAGTTTGCTCTTTGTCCTTTAGGTTTAAACTATTCCAGAGGTACTTTAAAATTGCGAGTTTTGCATTTGAAATGAACTACTGAAGTGTGTAACCTGGAGCAACTCAAAGTGAAGTAGTGCTCTCCCTTGATCTGAAGTTTAACATAAGATTTCGGTAATTTTTTATGTTAATAATGTTTTTTTTAGAAAAATCATTTTATTAGAAACGCTACGCACTTTTTGTGAAAGTTTTGAAGTTGTTTCAAATTTAATAAAAGTTATTTGTTTTTTTATGTAATTTTTTTCATTGTCTTCTATCACACAAATTTCTTAGCGGTAATTGAAATTCATTTTGAGAATTGTTACATTATTGTTTAATTTTATTAATTTTAATTTAAGAAATATCTTCATTTCCAATTTTTCTTAAGTGAAATTTAATTGAGGCGGTAAAGGTCAAAATGTAAAAAGTTCACTATATAAAAACAGAAATTAATAGTAAAAAAACATTTTAAAAACAAGCTTTTATTTAAATGCTCTAAAAGGAAGAAAATAAACTTTAAATTAAATCAAACGCATCAATTTATTACATTATATAATTTATATGATATAAAAGCTTGTTGCGAAACAGCTTTGAAGCTCTACTAAATGTCTTGAACCGGCAAAATTTAGATGCTCCAACAAGCTTCAAATCTATTTTTGAAAAATCCTGCATATGTTTACGTGTAGGAGAAACATAGGATATACGCGTATAATTTTGTGGCCAATGAGTTCATTTTAAATGCGTTTTTCTTGAAACCATATTTTTCAAGCTGGTAGGACATGTTGCCCTCTAAATTTTATTAATTGTACACTCCTAGTAGTTTCTATTTTCCTATGTTCAGATGGATTTCGAAGGATTGGCATCTCCCAATGTTCAAAGATGCTTTCGTTAATTCCGAGCCTTTGTTAAAATTATTGTTTTAATTTCATAAATTCGTTTTTCACGCATAAAAGTGTTATAAATAAAGTAAGTAAAGTACAAAGTTTATAGAATTTTTAAATCATTAGAAATTAAAGTTTTCCGAGTTTTCAAAGCAGAATCTCTCCTTAAGTCAGAATTGATGTATCTTAAAAAAATAACGAAGAGTAATGTATGAAATGTAGAAGAAATCATATGAAGTTTTTTTTGCTACTTTTTATGGTAACTGTTTCACATTACAGCTGGTCCCAGTTTTTTTAGTGTATTCTAATCAGAATAACGTGAGCGGTCTTCGTATATTCGGAATTTATCACATAATCAGTGGTTTGTTTAGCTAAATGGAAAAGTGAATCATGTTGAAGTAGGCAGCGTATGAGAAAAAATTAAAATCGTAAAAGAACACAACACACACAAAATACAATTATATTTCTGATTGTTGTTTTCATCTCTAAAAAAAATAAATATAGCACATTTTTCCGAATATTGCAAATTCACAAAATATAAGATCCAATCTTTTATTAATTTTGAAAAATAAGCTGAATTGTTGCCCTGAAAAGAATAGAAAAATTATTTTCTATTGATTACGAATTAGATACATGTCGCTACATAATAGCTTCATTACATGTCGATCCTTTCAACATCACAGATATGCAATCAAGAAAGCATTATTTGTACATTTGTGATGTGTAGGTATGTAGGTATGTGACAACAGAACCTTTGATGTTTTGTGAATCGAATAATGCTTCCTCTGGGATTTCAGTTGTACTTTGGACTATCATCAATTAGAAATTCAGCAGTTTCCTTCATATAGTTACAGCATAGAAACGACTGAACTTTGTATGATATTACGAAATACTCAAATAACCCCCTCAAAGGCATATATGAGTTGTAAAGCATGAATGGTTATTTTATCTCATGCTGCATGGCGGATGCCATTATATTCAGGGACTGGTAATATTAAACTGATTCCTTCTCTACCAATTTGAGTTATTTAAAGACGTAACAGAATATATTGCCCTTGAAATTTTTGGCTCCATGAGGACTGAAAAGGGAGTAAATTTTAGAAAACTATGTCGTTAGTATTCGAGCTTATAGTGTTTTATTAATAGTATTTAATAGTCTTGTTTGCTTATAAATGAAATAAATCTTTAACTGGAGGGCAAATAACTGCAACGATTTTACTTTTAACGTCATTATAATCCGCTTTGGGAGTTGGCCAGTCTTTCTGTTATTTCTTACCAGAGTTAATTCTCTGGTGTGTTTTTGAACTGCTTTGAGGAGTTATGACATCCATTGCGTATTGAATTTGTTCATATGAAGATGATCTCTGAGCCATCGTTTTTCATAATCCAGCAATTTCTTTAAATGTCAGTCGTCTTCGATCACCCAAAAAAAAGTTGTCTTACAAATTCTACGTTTATTTGTGTAACCACCATTGAGAGCCAACCTGAGCGGGGGTAGTGCTGGGTCATCGGGGCGAACATTGATGTTCAACATCGGTATTGACATCCCTAATAACCATCGATGTGACAGGGAGCTAGCACCTCACAGCACATCTAAGTTGTCACAATTTAACTACTTTGTCTAGTAAAGTAATTGCAGTAGTCACCCTTACCCTTCTTTTGATTTTAAAATCTTTTTGCTAAAGATTTTCGAATTTTATGAATGAAAAACAAGTGCCTAAAATTTTAAAGTTTTGAAGTTTTATGGCTGCGACCAGGGCCCGATGAAAGGGGGGGCAAGCCGAGCAAATGCCCAGAGCGGTAAAATTGAGTGGCATAATTGAGGGCGCTGTTCGGTTGCACGAAGTCCTCAATTTTCTCCATAGGAGAGAAAAATCTTATAAAAATTACCATTCTTAGCAGCCCGACAAAAAAGTATTTCTTACGGTTTTTCTTTAAAAAATGCTACTTTAGCGGCTGTAAATCCTTAGACGGACCAACATACTTTACAGTGCTGTCTTGTCTAATAATTTTCTTAATGCTGTCTCCCAAGAAAATTATAAGACCGAACTTCAGCAAGCCAAACCGAAAGAAAGAAGAAGAAATACCTAAATAGGAAAGAAGGAACCAACTCTTTCGAAATGATTTTTGAATTGAGAATACAAAGAAATTTTCCCGAATTTTTTAGCGATTTTACATTTCTGAACTGGCAACCCTTTTTGTAATTGGCCAAGTGTAGCACTGCAAAGCCATGCGCCAGTGACCGCCATTCAGTAGTTTCTGAGAAATTCTTACAAATATACTTACAAACATACATGATCTCATGAACTTTTGTATACTGGTTCAGAAGTCCCAGTAGACTAACATACTTATGCGAATATTATACAGTTCCAAGAATGTCACATATATAACATCCCATATTTGAAATAGCAAGCTCATGTCTTATATGGTGTTAGTGTAAAGGGCACCGAATATTATTTTGCCCGAAGCGGCTAGCTATATCGGGCCCTGGCTGTGGCTGCCATGGGTGATTTCCCAGTTATTGTCAATGCAGCGGCATAGATCAGACAGGGTACCCACATATAGTGAAAATATAAATAATATATATATATAAATATGAACAAGTCACAAAAATAGTGACTGATTCGCTATAAAATTCTCCTGGCACCGAATTTACAAATTCGACTCAGTGAATCTCACAGTTTTGTAAAGGGAAAACCGCAGTAGATCAGTAACTTGTGCAGTGGAATATGGGAGAAAACTTTTTTATGGTAGAAAAAAAAAAAACTTTTTTAGACGTATATTATTTATATAAACGTCTATTGCATATTATTATATAATATATCACATTTAAAAAACACATAAGATAACAAAATAAATATACTTTAGTTTTAAAAGATAAAAATATTCCAATTTAGAAATAAAAATATCCAAGTTGCACCTACATATTAGCTATATTTTTGGCATTCTCTCAGTGAACTCATATAAAATCCAGTGTAGGGGACATTTTCACTGGATTATGTATGAGTTCAGTATATAGAGAGTGCAAAATGCAGATTTTGTAAACTAAAGTAAAAAAATAAATATATATACATATATATAAATTATAATCTTGATTTAATGTGGCTCAAAACATTTTCCAGTTCTATTTAATGATTTAAATGTAATGAATTACAAGTGTATCCAAGGTAGGAAAGGTGTTCATTCAATGATTTCAATTGACTTTTTACTCTATTTAAGTCGCCCCTCATTACGGATGCGTTATCCGTACCCAATCCAATTAAATTTTCATATGGAATGTTAAAGTTTTCAAAGTATGTTTTGATAGATTCTGTAATTTTTGTAGATGTAAATTCATCTAATTCTAAAAATCCAAAAAATTTATCCACTACGCCGTTATCATTCAAAAAACGAGAAATGAAAACTAAACACTTTTAATACTAATGTCCGCACTTTCATCTATTATTAAAGAACATTTTTTATTCCTAAGCTCATTATAAAGTTCTTTCTTTTGTTACCCCATAGCTGCTTCGTAGCTGTAAAACTTACATTGCAGCTTCGGTCTCTTTTCTATCAAAGACAGCATGTAAAGATCTTTTGTCCTCTAAGTTCCTTCTCCTTGTTCTTGTAATATTCCGAAATCGAATGTCTATTTATATTGGTAATATTATTGTTAAGCGTTTTTTGGCAAAGCTTGCAAAACGCCCAACCATTTTGATTTTTCATCCAGGTTCTGGTGGCTTCCCACTGTTACCAATATTTTTGGTTATATTTTCTTTTCTTTCGGTTATCACTTTCACGTTCAGGTCTAAAATGAAATTTGGTAAAAGCCCACTTAATACACTTTATATTATAAAAAATTCATTGCATTCTTACTCTTCTAATCCGTTAGAGAAATCGTCTGAAGGCGGAGGAGGGTTAATTAGCTCCATCTCATTACTAGAATTATTATTTTTATTATTTTCATTATTTTTGTCTTCTGCTTTAGCTTTTATAAAATACTTCTCCATTATTTATTGGCCCTGCACTACGATTTAAATTCAAATTCCCATTTCCAACAATACGAAATGAAAACGAAATTTTATAAGAATAGAGTTTGACTAGAGAACGCAATCCGAATCCTGTAAGAAGGCCCTCCGTCAGCAGCTCGCCCTAGGGAAACGACTTAATTTTTAGCACTTTGAACGGAAGAAAGGTTCAATGCAAGGATGCTTGTGTGTGTTTTACACATGTACGCCCGTATATGTTTGCTCTCCCCCCCTCCCACGTTAGTGTTTATGTGCAACAGACGTACGTGTGTATAGCTAACAATGTTATCCATACAATTTTAACACTTGGGCTGCATAGCATGAACGTTCTGTATTTTCATGGGCGGTTATTATATTTTCGCGTAGCGCTCTGATATCGAAAGATAACATCGATGATAACGATATTGGAATGCATCATCGATGTGAAAGTATCGAACATCATGAAGAAAACATCCATGAACATCGCTCAGCATTAAGCGGAGGTATTATGTAAGGAAATCACCTCATTAACGGAAAAGCGTTGCTAAGTCCTTGGCGGCTATGTATGTTGTGAAGATTCCCCATAAGCAGCTTCAAGCTTATCTTTTGTTTTCGAGAAAATCCCTTTTTTGTAAAGATTCTTATGAGCGCACGAATTTCAATTTTGTCCATTTTTCGACTTTCCTAAAATAGCATTTGTTACAATCACTACTGCTGTATAAGTGATAAACTGGGACTATTGAGCTCTTAAGCATTTGCCATTAGAGACAAGAAGTAATAACAAGAGATATGAATATTTTCGTAGAGATTTCTCCAATACTTCAATATCTTAAACATAGGTTCTTAATTTGGGTATTCATTTATAAGTAAATCAATAGA